>LOND01000986.1:70971-82558 GCA_014220965.1 Paragonimus kellicotti
TAGACAGGCACTAACCGCCGTGGACAGAACTCGTGTCTCAGCAGACGTGCATACTATACTCTGACATTTCCAAGCAGTAGCGTCATTCTTAAGTGCATAGACGAATCAGCCGTTGATCGATGACGATCTCGTAAGCCGGTCGTTCTCAATTTTCTGGGGTGTAGAAGACACATTAGTATCCATGCGCCGCACCGAGGATCGGAGATATCTAGACTAGAAAAGTATGGTCCGCCTTTTGTTGACTGTGCAGGGTGGTATGTTCCAGAAGTTGTTTGTGTAGGTCAGACGGAATTATCTGTTCATTTAACTCGGACGCATCGGCTCGTACGCACGTAACCAGTACTTGTATCGTACAAACACAACAGTACTGTTAGGCTATTCTTTCATTTCGATGGAAACGGAACTGCGATCTGAAGTGACCGAACAAACCCTAAGAGATTTGCTGGCCGACGAATGATATCTCTCACAAATGTCAAGAGTATGCACCATTGTTAGTGCGGTTCACAAGTTACCGTGGATACCGACTCGCCCGGACTAAATATCTGTTGTAATACACGATTGTTATTGATCTTGTGATGCTGGGACGCGAATAAATATTTGTGCAGCTTCATGCCCACCCTCATCACTCCGGCTACCTTCTGTGTCGGAGACTATCCGTTCTCCGCCCTGTTCAGCAATCTGGAAATGTACCTAACCAGGAAGCCTTCTTCCCTCAACGCAATTCAGACCCCCAACTTCCACGCATCTCTGAGTAATGACGGACGCTTCGACGGCAAAAACATCACCCACCCCGGCCGATCCTAAAAAGAGACCAATTAAAACCGCCGCATTCGTGGCAGCTTACACCAAATATGTCGCAGCTTTGGGTGTCAAAGGGGCTGAACTCTAATTACAAAATACTGTATAAATTGGAAGTGATACTGTTGGTAACCGATGATTAATCATAGGTTGTACTGAGTTCTAGACGGCTGCATAATGGCCAGAGTCGGAATCGGGTTGGGTCTTGCCTAAGTTCGTCAAGTCGGACAGTAAATTCAAGGAGTTCTAATTGGTTGGCCTGGAAAGATGGAGTTGTCGGTTTGATGGACGAGTTGATAACGGTGTTGTTTCGGAGCATTGCTAATAGTTCCTGTACTGCTTAGTCGTTGTCTTGCTAAAGACAGTTATGCCATCCCGATAAACAAACACCTCAGACAGTTAATCAAGATCCAGCCAATGGCGGCTTAGACTGCTTTTGGTGACCTGTGCAGACGGAATTGTACTGGAGGAGCTCCGTAGGGCATTAATCACCGTCAGATGCATTGACGTTGGAACCACAGTAATTTGCAATTTGGTATTAACAAGATCGGGAAAATGTCGACTACTATCCAGCAACCTTATAAAATCTTCTGGCTACTGGATTTGTCTTATACAATCCCAGCCTTAGACTTATCCTCACCCGGCAATTGCCACAGATCTTAGCACCTTAACCGTCATTCTTCATTAGAACCACAATAGGAGTGACCCACGCGAACGAATTAACAACAGAGACTAGGTTTTTATTCGCCATCTGCTCCAGTGTATCATGTTGTCCATCTTTGAAATCAACGGAACGGATTTTTAGCTTAAAAGCGACTGCTAAATGCTACGTCTTGTAAACCAAAAGAGTTATTAAAGCAGTTCGTGTATTGCAACGAGTAGACTATGCGAGCGTATCGTGACTGTAGAAAAGCAGATACAGTTAGGCAGCAACATTGCATTGTAACAAGGAAAAGAAGTGTACGGTAAGAAATGTAGGCGACAGCAAATAGACACGACTGTACAGCAAGACGATAGGCTGAACAGTGTCCACACGCAAGCGTAAGCAGGTTAAAGCGCACCTGTCCAATCAGAAAGGTCGTATGTCCCAGTCCATTCACACGTAGACAAGCTCAAAGTTACAGGCGCACTGGTATTTACTGATGAGTAGTTTAGTCAGCTTGCGTTTAAGTTCTCAACGGTCAATGGCCAGTTCTGGAAAACGTCGTCAAAGATGATTCGTCTGGTCTTATCATGAGGGACGTGAACGTCCCGGTATGCATCCAGGGCGTCGTAATGACGTACAAATAGGAGGTACATGCAGCGTGGATGGATAAGCCTTATCACACATCAGACAGCTCTGGTCATCAGAAATTATCTCTCTCCAGCCGTTCACTGTTGAAGCTAGATCGTACATTCCCCAGGATTTATATTCATGCCATCCAGCTCCGATGCAGTCTTCTGCAACCTAAGGTCCGGAAATTCACGAGGTGGCCGAAGTGACCACTCAGTTCTCTGCCGTGGCAACTGCGGTCAACCGGAAAGCCTCGCTCATATTCTTCAATCATGGTGGATCACACGGTTTGCCTTGTGCTCGGTACAACTGCGTGGACAAGGACCTGACGAAAAGGCTGCGCAATCTGGGCTACGCAGTCTTCGAGGAGCTACGAGTACCAACGGTGAGCTCGTTCATCAAACCCGACGTTATCGCGGTTCGTGACGGCGCTGCTGTGGTACTGGACGTCAGTATAGTGGACGACTACCGAAGCCAATTTGCCTGGACGGACAAGGTTGTGAAGTACGGGACCGACTCTCATAATGTCACCATTCAGTCGGCCCTCCATACTATGGGCTGTGACGTGGACTGTATTCCATTCACCTGTGATCATCACTTTTCGTGGTACCACATATTCATTTTCGTGCAATACGATTCTTCGGCTGGGACTGCCCTAATATATTGTCACTGATTTATGCCTACTGACTGTTCTAGTTTCCCTGAGAACCTAATAAGCATTCATGCAGCGAACCTAGCATTGGTGGTTGTTCTCTTCTGACGGTTGTTTCACTACGAAGGACATTTTTTCATCCCGATGAGTGAGTCTTGATTATGATAGCACCCAAGTGCCCTGAAGAGCTTTTGATTTTGTAAAATCTCTTTTTAATTTCTTTCCTTTTCTTTTTTACCACATCGTACAAGTAACTTTCATTTGATGACTGAAATTATTAGCGTCTGTTACTGTCGGGTAAAAAGTTGTCAATTGTTTGGTGTTGTTAACAATGCAGCGCACAATATTTGACAGACAGCTTGCTTTAAACCTCCCCACTTTTTAAATTTTTATTACTTAAATTTTGGTGTTACCGCTTGCCCTTTCTTCGAATAAATCTGTGTAAATTGCTGCCCAAAATAAACGATAATAAAACCAGTTAGTAAGTAGTTTTGCAGATTTGTTAATTTAGAAGAGACTCACGTGTAAAAATATCGGGCTTTGGTTGGATTTGAATTTGTGGCAGAAACAGCATGCTCAAACGTGAAAGGTGGCTTGCCAACTGAGCTAACAAACCAGGTGCGGAGCCAGGAACGTGCACATTTGGACTCAGTTGCCTACCCTTCCCGCTATTTCATATGCAATCCACAAAATTATCCAGATGATCGACTGCTCCGGATGGATTTCTCACTTGAGTTTCTTCTAAATAAACAAATCTACCGAACTACCTTCAAAGTAGGCCAGCCGAAAGGCTTTTCTGAATGCGAAGACTGTGATCAAGTGTGGATAGTGTTCAATTTTAAACAAAATACTTCCGTTGTAAGCTAAGGACGCGGATGGCACAGTGTTTATTCAGAAAATCAATACATGTTTGCCTCAACGTCACAACTGGAAAACACACATTTGCGCATAACATTGATCCAAGGACGCCCCAGTTGCTGATGCCCAGTGCATGTACGGAAAGAAACCAGCTTCATGCCACACTGGACTCCAGTGTTTCTTACAGTTCTCTCCTTTTACTTGAGTATTCAAGCACATGTTCATGCCTCACAACCGAGTAGTATAATGCGATCGTTCGTCCTCATTATACTTAGTAATAAAAGTTCAGTGCCTAAAGGTGGGGTCAGCGAATTCCAGTGTGAACTACTTGATAAATTCTGTTGAGCAATCGCTCACATGGACCATTTATGAGATCGTGCGGTAGATGTGACAACGTTCAAATGTGAAATTTACGACCTCCCGGCATAACAGTTCAGCTGGTAGATCGCTTGTTGCATTTGAGCACGCTGCTTCTGTCGTCAGTTCGATTCCAGCCGAAGCCGAGACTTATCACAGTAAGACTTCTTCAGTATCAATGGTGATGAGCGTAGATCGCTTTGTGGTGGAAGAGCCTAACCTAAGGGAATCCCAATCCACACGTTCGACACACGACACGGTTGTTCCATTGTGTCAGCAATTTTGATTTGCCATTGCGCAAGTTTTCTGTGTTATGGTCTGGCGGCAACGGAGACCGTCAGGTCATTACAATTCTGTCTCCTGAAAACTTTAACCTGCTACTGACCGACAGGTCTAGCTAACCGCCTACTGCATGCCATATATGCCGTTGCTACCGGATCTTAGGATTTCACAGTTGGTACCTCTAAAGAGTCGTCCAGATTGACTGTTGTGTTCCTATTCGAGCGCAATCCGTATCAAGCTAGACAGGCAATAACCGCCGTAGACAGAACTCGTGTCTCAGCAGACGTGCATACTATATTCTGACATTTACAAGCAGTAGCGTCATTCTTAAGTGCGTGGACGAATGAGCCGTTGGCCGATGAAGGCGCGACCAATCAGAACGCAGCTTGAGTCCCAGCACGAGCGTGGGACACACAGGTGGCCTTGACGCGTATACAACACCACCTCCGTCTTAGCTCAAAAGTCGGTCAAAACCGTAGCGTGTGGTCTGTGACCTGTGACGCGCTGATCGATGTTGTGTTGGTGTCGTTGGGACCACACAGGGTAATGATGTGTAGAATTGTCTGGCGTTGACCTTGCGGCCGGTTGTAAGCTCGTACGTTCCAGGTCCACAGGCCCGAGCTACTCCAATCGGTCTCGACAGTGCCGGTTGTCCTTTACTCGCTTGCCGCTCTTTCAAGCGGACGAATGTCCCAGGCTGTACTGCTGGCGCTAGTTTTCTGTAAGTTGACTGGTAGGCATGACGACGTTCCAACTGACTAGGATCCTTAGTTTCTGGGATCGTGTGCGCAGCACTCAACTTCGTTCGTAGTAGCCGGCCAAACATGAGTTCTCCCGGTGTCTTGTCAGTCGCCCTATGATGTGAGGTTCTGTAAGTCAGTAGGGCTTCGATCACTGCATCTTCCCAGGGCATACCGGAAAGCCGGCGCTGTTTGTATGCTCTTTTCAATGAACGGTTCAAACGTTCCACCATCCCATTTGCAGCTGGTTCATGGTACCGTCCGAGCATGCCTAATGTCATGTTGGAGAAAACGGTCAAACTCGTGGCTAGTAAACTGTGGTCCATTATCCGTCACGATTTCTTCTGGGAGCCCGAAGCGGGCGAACAGGTGTCTCAACCATCGTATGATACCGGCAGTAGACACTTCACCACAAACTGGACTTCAGGCCATTTGCTGTAAAAACATGTGGCGACCAAGCAGTTTTTCTGATGTTGAGGAGCGGAACTGAATGGGCCGATGATGTCAATGGCAATCTTGGAACCAAGGTTTCATTGGATAAACGATAGGTTGTACTAATGTAATGAGGAGGAGCGATCGTACTATACTACTCACACCACTGCTATTCAGTAGTGGGGCCAGAGCATAGATTTTGACATTGAAGTAGCCGCAGGAAAAATACAAGAAGAAACATCGGAGTGCAGCATCGCATGAAATGGTTCTTGGTACGTAAAGGAACTGAGCATTGGCGTCTGTGGCAACCGTGACGTTCTGGGCCAAGTACTTTTGTTTGTAGTCATGTTAAAACGAATAACCCATGTGTTGCTTACCTGAATAAATCACCCTCGCGCAATCCGTATTCTTGGCTCACAACACCCGTGCGTCAATTGGCTTAGAAATCATCGGACTTTTAGCAAATGGCACAATTACGAACAAATTCTTCTGATTGTTGATATTCTTGGCCACCAAAGCAGTTCCTTATCCTGCGTTTCGTTCGAACTATTCCTGGGTGACCCTCGTGTGCACATGCCATGATCCGAGGAATGAGTTCGTGTGGCGCTACAAACATAGGCCCTCGCATAAGGCACCCATCTACAACCGATAGTTCATGCCGTAAAACGTAAAATGCCCGTACCTCACTGGTGAGTTTGTTATTAGAAGGCCAGCCTTGTATGACATATTGGCAGATTTCTCTCAGGTTCCCGTCGCCCTCATTTGCCGATTGAAGTTCCTGTTTGTTGATGGCTGGCAATTCATAAGAACTGAATGCAGAAATCATATACTTCTCTTCTTCCTTGTGGTCAGCTACATCCAATGGAAATCGCGAAAGTCCGTCAGCAGCTTGATTCTCGCGGCCTGGACGGAATTTAACCTGAAAGTCGTAATTTAGTAGCCTCACGTACCAGCGGTTTATTCTCAACGGTTTGAGTCCGTTCGATCCTCTGCTTAGTAGGGTTGTCAGTGCAGCATGATCTGTGCGAAGTGTGAACAAACGTCCGAATAGGAAAAGGTGCCATTTTTCACAAGCCCAAACGCAGGCAAGGGCTTCCTTTTCGCCAGCTGAATACGACACTTCTGCAGGTGAAAGCTTCCGGGAAGCATATGCGATCACTTTTTCCTGACCATTCTGCATCTGTGATAGGATCGCCCCTATGCCAATAGTTGAAGCGTCTGTAGAAACGAACGTAGGGCATCTCATCGAAAATTAACTTAACAGGCGTGAACACAATGCGTTTTTTTATCTCATCGAACGCGGACTGTTGTGCTGATTTCCATTCAAAAGGGTTTTCTCCTTCGTCAACGTACGCAATGGTTCCGCCAAAGTGGCAAAGTCTGGTAGATAGCGTAGATTTTATGAACACAGACCTAAGAGGTGTTAATTTCCGGTGCATTCTTTGGAACAGGAGTCTCTGTAATGACTCGAGTGTTTTCAACGTTTGGTCGGATCCCATCAGCCGATATGGTGTGTCCCAAAAATTCGATTTCAGGAGCACCAAATTTGCACTTTGCAAGGTTTAATCGAAGATCAAGTTTATCCAGCCGTCGTAACACCGCATGTAAACGAGAGTCGTGCTCTTCATTAGTGGAGCCAAATACACAAATGTCGTCCATATAAGTCACTTGTCCGGAAAGATCAGCTAGTGAGTGGTTCATGAACTTCTGCCAAACAGCTGGTGCTGAACCAAAGCCTATCGGCAAGAATTTGTCCGTTGGCTGTGAGGTGCCTGGCTTCTGGCGTTAGTGGCATGTGGAAGAATGTTTTCTTAAATCCAACTTTGAGAAGAATCGAGCGCCAGCCAGCTTGACCAGTAGCTCATCGGCCGTTGGGATTATGAATTTATCCACCACAATTTGACTATTTAGCGCCTTCAAGTCATTGCATATTCGCACTGTACCGTCCTTTTTTAGCACCGTGACCATGGGGTGAACCCATTCGGAACCAACGATTTGTTCGATCAAGTCATTCGAAACCATTTCCTCCATGGCAGCGGTCACTGATTCTCGCTTGGCCAGAGGAATCGGGCGTGGTTGTGTTACAGAAAATGGTTGTGCTCCTTCTTTGAGGCGTATCCGGTGGGCAGCAAGTGGTATTCGGCCAATAGCCTCTTTGATTAAGTTTGGATACATCACTCCCACGGTCTGTGTACTGATCACCATAGTCCCCATACGATCAACAGATGTTATCTGTAGGGCACCATTGCATTACGACCGAGTAGAGCTCGATCGTTCGAAGAAGTCACATATATGGCAACAGTTGCCGATGTAGATTCGAGGTATAGATCCACCACAACGAAGCCTCGAATATGAACACATGCATTTGAGTAACTGTTAAACTTGTAGGCTGAGGGATACAAAGGCAAATCACTTAAATTTCTATCATAGAAACTTGAAGGAATTATTGTTATCGGAGAAGCAGAATCCAGTTCCATATCAATAGTTGTTCTACGGCGGTGTGCACAAATAGCCACCGTTCGAATGTCCGGTGAAGGGAGCTTGGGCTCCGGAAACCCCTGCTTTTGTTTCACAGTGTAAGTAGAATTATTTACTGAGTAAATGTGTTCTGTCAATAATTGATGGCGAGTCATCACCAGGGGTATCTTGACTCACTTGCGCTACTTGGCGGGATCTGCAGCATCGAGCAAAATGTCCTCGTTTACCGCAGCTCCTGCAGTCAAGTTTATGAGCCGGACATGTCTGACAGTCTGCCTTATGCCGGCTACTGCCACAACTATAACACATTGGGGAAGTTGTCGACGGTGTGGGGAAAGGGAACGTTGTATCTTGCTAATGTCACATGACCAATGTTATGTAACTAAGTCTCATGACCCAAACCAGACAGAAACTGTTGACTGGTATCTTTCGCTTCAGTAATACGCTATCTACCACCCCCATCTAACCCATATAAATGTGTTGTATTTAGCCTGATGATGAAACACCGAAAACGAGCTTGTTTGCTACGCGTTTCTTTTAATGCCAAGGCTGTTCGTTTTTCCACTGAACACTCTAGAGTGTTCAACTGCTGACGACTTAATCCTGGCAAGGCTTAACAGCTCGGTCCCAGGATAACTTCGTCGTATCCTCGGTAAGTAAGGTCTCACGGATGCGATTATCTTTTATTCCGGCGATGAGTTGCTGAGTCAGCATAACTGAGTTCATATCAGGCCTCCTATAGCAGGCGTACACAGAATCATGCGTACAGAACAAGCAAGCGGGAAAACATGGTTGCAGCCGGGATCCTTAGAGAAGCCACACGACCGCTGGTCACTACACCAGTTTCTGCAGCCACACCGTGAATCTCAGCAGGACGCATATGGCTCACGTACCAGCGTACTCAAGGTTGCTCGATCCATTTTTTGAATGTGTATCGGTGGCACACGCAGTAGCAGTGAAACCAATTCTGCAAAAGAACATCCAGACAGGACCTAGTAAAGGCTAAGTTCTTCAGCAGGGTTTAAGGGTTCCCCTCCTCAATGGTCAGGAAGCAAGCAGATTAAAAGTCCGATTTAAAACATTTTAAGGTGCTGTACTAAGTCTGGAAACGTTCGACCCACTTTTCAATCTTTGAAACATTGCTGTCAGAATACAGATGTTCGATCATAGGACAGCCACATCGCTAGGATAATTTGTAGTTATTGTACTTTTGAATACAGCAAGAATGGTAGACATCGAATTGCACTCAGGTGGCTGATATAGGATTGGACGAGTTGAAGTGGATTGTAGTAGTGGCAGCGAGAAGACAAATCCCTTGATGAATGCAGTAAGAAATAAACGAATAAGCGCGATAGATACAGGCTACATTACATCATCAGAGTCGATGGCCACAAATGTAGCTCGCCTTGTAATTGGACAGTTTGAGGCAACGGACAGATTGGATAGGTACAACATAGGACATCGTGGATGGCACACTCTGACAAAGATATTGAGTCATCACCGGCCATTCTTGCTGTAATGTGTTCTGACGGCAACGGCGTTCATCTAATCTCTACACGACGGTTTTTTTATATGTACATTATACGTGAACTTCTGTTCCGTAGAGAGTAGTGATAGGTAGACTGACGGTGTAGCCGTGGAAAGTCTTTTAAGATCTATCGTAACCAGTGGTTTTATGATTAGCCCATAAAACCAATTGTTTCAGAGACTGGAATTTCGATGACTGAGACTAGACAGAAATTGGAGGATATACATATGTGCTGATGGCATTGAGGGAAATAATGAGCAGGAGGATGATCTCCTCTCTTACTAATGTGTTAGTGACTTGTTATCACCAGGCTGGTCACATGAAAATGACGTAATTATTTTAAATGGCGATTATGAGCAGAGAAGTAAAGAGTTAATGAGAGAATATAAATCAATGTTACTTAGTTGTAATAGTTTTTGGTCCGTTCAAAGCATGTGGGCAGTCAGTATATGATGTCACTGACTTCATATTAGACACGACCGTATCATAAAAAGCAAACGTTCAGTCACATCCACTTATCTGCATTGATCCGTTTACTCGATCGCCTCGAAAATATGCAGTAACTGTCTTGTTTTCAAATTACAAAGAGAGTCAACTTATCCTACACCTGTCAGCCACACACGTCTTTTGGATTATCGTTTGAATAATAGACACCACCAGATTACTTTTTTCAGCTAAAGGCTTAGTTTTGGCAGTACGGAGACAAATACCCCGATCATGTCATAATTGAATACGCCCATAACTAAATGCCATTGTCGTTTGTTCACAATTCGTGTAAACCAGTCCTCGGTTGAAGTAAACGACATTTCAGCTGCTTCCCCAACCAAGTGTTTGGATTCAGTACTGTTATTCCGTTAAACTTTGCACAGCTATCCGTTGCTTGTTACGAAAGCATCATGTCGGGGCTCCCCGGCAATTTTTTGGCTAATTCTTGAGATATTTGACCAGATAGCGGACATCTCTGCTTGTTTTGGGAAACTACGGGTGCACCCATTTGTCCAAAGCACTGAAATGTACTGGCGTTGCTCAGAACGTCCAAAATTCATTGATTTTCCAGTTTTTTCCCAATGTACTGCACTCCGTACCTGTTTCATTCGCCCCTAGGTATCTTGCTTAATGCCGTTTCTAGTCTGTTGGAAAGAATATCTGAATTCTGTCGAAGCTTCTTCAAATAATCCATGTACTTCTTAGTCAAAGGTGTTTTCCCTCTCGATGTATGCTTAAAAAATAGCACTTCAAATAAAACCGACAGAACTGTCATTATGGATATTGAGGAATATTCTAGTGAGCCAGAGCAAGTTCCTTAGAGTCGCTATTGAAGAGAACAAACGTGAATATGCTCAATATCATATAGCAAAAGTCGCTAAAGGGCGAAAGGTTGGTAACCGTCGCATCATATGAACAACTACGGCCACAGGACTACTATACCCCATCTATAGGGACTACCAGAAGTCCATAAGCCCGATGTACCGACTCCCAAATAAATGATATGATGAATTCGCCTTACCATCCAACGGCGAAGTGGTCAGTGAAACTGCTCGAACCAATACGTAGATACTATATATGACGTCACTAGCTTTGATACTGATTTATGCACAGCATACGACAGGTTCAGTCGTGCCCACCGGCCAATTAAGTTTAGGCTTAAGAAAGAGACTGGAAGCTAAGCATCCTTCATAGATGTTTATTTACATCGATTAGTAAGCGAGGCTGTTCAATGCAGGACTCGCCGAAAGAATACTAGGACAGGTCAGTATACAACCTTTCCATTTTGTACCCCTAAAGTAACATGGAAGTTTCGTGCGCGCGAACTTAGTCGCCTTCATGTGCGTGCGTCACATGCGTGTGTTAACGCGCGTGAGTTGGCTCAGTCGATGCGCGCGTGTGTGCGTGCATGTGGCCTTGCCCCTCGCAGTGTTGCGGCGACAGGGGATCACTGTCGAGTAAGTGGGGTGAAATAGGCCTGGCGGAGGCCTGTGCGTGCAGAGTAGACAGGGCCTGCTGAATCACGCACTGGCCTGTGGAGCGCGTGATGTGTCTGTGGCCTTGAGAATAGGCCAGGGATATGTGAGTGAGCGAGACAGTTAACGTGGTCTCCTGACCAGATGTGGAGCGAATGGATGGCTAGGATTGAGACATCGGTCTAGCGCAGGGTACTGAACCGTTACAAACCCTACTGAACTGCCATT
>LOND01000987.1:4476-19887 GCA_014220965.1 Paragonimus kellicotti
ACTAGCTTCATGACTTCGCATGTCACCATCCACAATCTGACCAACTGAAGTTCCATAGAATTTGACAGTTATTCTCCCCGTGTTCTTTAGTTGTTTTCTTTTCAAGCTTTCCTGTCTTTTCAGTTCTTGTGGATTTTTTTCAAACTTCTCTGTGTTAAATTCGCCGGTCGCATGCAGAATGCTGGATTTGGTAATGTCCCTAATTTATACGTGAATAATAGCTGTCTGTTGGCTCTACCTGGACTTTATCATATAAACGTTTAATATGAAATATACAGGCACATTTTCATCGCGGCACTCATCGTTTTTTTGTTAATTTCTGCGTGTCCAGCGGCCGCGTAGAAAAGTTTTATGATGATATATCCGTCCTAGGTTTAACTTGGAGACTCATTTCAAACATCCATCTCTATACCGGTCCGACTAAGGTCATTTGAAAGCGTTCGAGATAAAGGCTTCATGGGGAAAGTGATCCTGCTGGATTAGCTTACCTGTTCTCGCCTAACAAGATCGGCTGCTAAGAAACATCGATTGCGAGGGAAGTCGATGAAACTTGCAGACTGGTATCAGCAGTCCGTGAGCTTCGAATCACGTATTATTCGAATTATTTTAGCAGTCGGAACGAACATTCATAAATGTTAAAAAATACCGCCAGCGTGAGTGGCCGGCTCGAATGCTACTTTGGTCAGCTGGGAACTCGTTCTGGCCTACACCGAAACGATTGTGGTTAGAGGCGGGCCAACTCCGGATTTTGTTGCACGCCTACTGGGGTTCGACTCCTTGCCGAATCTTGCCCGAGTTGGCTTGTTTTATGTTATGCTGATATTGGTGGTCGATGTCGTCTTGTAAAATTGTTTTCATCCGAAGTTTCGTACTGGAATACATATCTCTATTTTGTAAAAACTCTCGATTTTACGCAGTTTCGGAAATATGCATGGATTTGTTATCCACGACCACCTTGCGCCTACGTCGTACTTCACATTAAATATTAGATTGACTTACCATGAAATCTATACTACCACGTTTGCGGATTAATTGTCCACTCGATTCACGTAGCCACTCGTTTCCCTGTTGGTATTTCATACATACTGTTTAGCGAAATTTCATCTTCGAAAACGATTACACACGACGTTATCGGATAGTCGTTTCTACGAAGAGGGGTTCATGTGGGATGGTGTAAAAATGGGTAGTGTGTACCGCTCTTTCAATGACGACCTGCGTGCTATCTAGTTTACTGCTTACTGGATGTTTGAGCGCAGTCTGTCGCCTGTACGCGAAGCAACGCTAGACAGTCTGATTGCCAACGACCCACTTTCTTGGTTCGTTATTTACCGGAAGCTAATTTTGACTCTTACTTGTATCATTTCGGCTACAACAGTTTAGTCTTCGTATCAAGGTTATATAAGATTCTGATGATTGCTCGTCTGTTTGCCCCAGTTGCAGACTTCGCTGATGGTAATCGGCATGTTTTCCAACTTTAGCTACATTCTTCCCAATTCCACAATGGACTATCACTTAATGGTGTAGTTCTTAGCATGTCAGTATTCGACGTTAAGAACGTCAGATATCCACAGCGATGCCCGAAAACAGTCTCATCAGGATTACCTTCAGCGGAATAGAAAAACAAGTATAATATACATCCTATGCCTGAATTAGACGTTTGTTGTGGTACCGTTGCGTGCTACTTATCAACGTTGTTCAAAACTTGGATCAGCTGAACGGAGCAGCTAGTGGTGTGGACGCATTAAGCATACTGGAAAGTTGTACGCGGCTAAAGTCAACTAAACGGAGCAGCTACTAGTTTGAACGCATATAGCATACACAGATATTGGTCATAACTTAGATTAACCAGACGGAGCACGAATGAATAGGTTCCGCAATGGTGTGTTCCACTGGTACCTTAGCGGTTCCAGTTTCCGGTGATTCAGAATCGCACCAATGTACAACAATTAATCAGAGTATTTTATATCACTCACGGCATTTCTGTGTGAAACAATGTGAGCAAAAATTTGCAAGTCAGGATTCCCATGAACTCGTTTCCGCCAAATGATCTCACGCTGACGTGGTTGAAACTGACTTTTATTCGGCCCGATTGGCAGAAGCTCCAGCGTATAAAGCCCCTTACACGAATGCGTTTAACATCAGCAGCGAACGTGGTGAACTGATCACAGTAGCCGGTGGTTACGATGTGAGTGTCGTCACAGAACCTTGGTTAAGATTGAGTGCACAATATGACTGGCCGTATCTGGAGGAATATATGCGTTACGGACAAAGTAGTGCTAACAACAGACAGAGAGGCTTTGTGCGATTTTTGAGCGACGAAGGGTGTGTGCAGCTGCGAGGCTCTTCTGTAAATGCGTCGAGCATTGAACTAACAGAATTTATGGTGTAGTTGGACACAGAGACCATTTCAGTCGTATGTCTATCGTGGCCTGATGGCCCCATCTATCGAGGTGAGGTAGCTGAAATTACCAGCAAAATATGTTCGTTGCTAATCCCTGGAAATGTCGACGTCACTGACATCGATTAGGAGAAAGAATCGGCTTCCATATGAAGTTTTGAAGCCAAGCTATGAGTATTCTTCTGGGATAGCATGCTGATTCAACACCTTATATGTGAATCACGAACTGTAGTAGGGCAAGTTCCCTCACCGCTTGAACTGGTGATAAGCAGATCAGAAAAACAGATCAGTTCAATCATTACGTGTGTTCCCTTGGAAGGAAGTTAACTTATGTCCATCATTTATGAGTACTGTATCAGATGGCGGTCAATATCCCTCAAGCTTTCACGCAGTTTCGGAGGAGGTAAAATAAAAAGCTTGATTTCGGGTGCAAAGTCCCTAGGATAGAGTCACCCAACAGCCACGGTGAAGGACGCTTGGCAGCAAAATGAAGGACAAGTTCATATTCTCTCTGAAAAACACGCTGTACTGATCAGACGCCGCCGACATGGCGACTTCAGCTAACAGAACTGACCGGGAGATAACTCAGCCTGCCTGCTGTACGATGTGTAAAATTCTTCCCAAAATCCTAGTTCACATTGTACATAGGATCGTTAAGGATCTTTGTCTGCCGTCTGCTTGTTGCATGCGACCGCGTTTGTTTGTTTGCATGCTTGTTGGCCTATGTGCGCCAGTGGCGCCATACACACTTCCGGCTTGCTCGCGCGCTCGACGGTCGGATCCTTAACCTCCCTAGCTGCTTTCGCGTATCGGTGTCGTTTAGCACTGGTTGAGACCTATTGTAATTGTCGTATAGTATACGTTCGGTCTCCCCAGTTATTTTAATTCTTATTTCGCTTCTGGTAACCGTTGCATATACCTTGAAAAGCGTTCATTCAGTGCACGTACGCACTAAAAATGGGCTGCCAACATAGATAAAAAATAGGAGGTAAATTAGAACCTCGCCGTCTTTCAGAAAGCAGATGGCCCTAGGAGTTTTTTTTACCCCAACTCCTTGAAAGCGACTGCATTATCAAATTGCAGGGATAATGTCGCAACTGCCTATGACTTAGCACTCGCTCAGAGTGTCAGGAAACCAATCCGAAATAGCACCACTCACGCCCGAGATAAGACAGAGTTGCATGTGGAAATAGGTAGCCTCAAGCTATTCGATGGCAACCTACTTACGACTGCTCCAGAGAAAATGAAACACTTATTGTCTACCGAAATGTGATTCCGTAAACCCTATCGCAGATTTATCTATTGTACCTTATGAAACGGAGAAAATGCTCTAACAGTTGAATATTCATGTAGCACGGGGATCAGATGAGTTTTGCGCGGCTGTCATTCGTCTGTTGGCCGGTTTTTTGACATTCCAACTTGCTGGACTAATCTACCAAAGGAGATAGAGTGGTTCGGTGATGAAATGAAGCGTATATCTCAGCTTTGCACAAACGTGGAGACAAAGATTTAACTGGCAACTAAAGGCCACGGAGTTTCGTTCACATTCTATTGAAGGTGTGCAAAACCGTGAACATAAATAAGATTTCCGAGTATCCGGCCAAAAACATGTTGTTGGTTGCGAGTTACCATGGATCCGTGAAGAAAAGTTACTGTTATTTTTTCTAGATGAAATAACCCAGAATTCACGCACGGAACAGCCCGTGAAATTATTTTACCTAGACTTCCATACAACGACTGGTTGAGTCAATCACCGACTGCTGCTACTGAAACTTGAGCGTCACTGAAAAAGCACCGTTTTCGTTCGATGGATAGCGAACTTGCTTTGTAAAAGAGTGTTCAAAGTCATTATTGGAGGGTCTAGCTCAAAAGCGTGCCGTGTATTTGGCGGGGTTCTACAGAGATCGGTCGTGGAACCCCTGGTCTCTCCAGTCTGGTTAAACGACCCGACCACCCTTCCACGATTTTCCTACTGTATTACGCAATACACAGTGTTACAAAAGCATAATGTTTAAGTATGAATATAATATATATGGACCACATACGTATTCCTGAAGATGAGTGTCCACATACGCGTGGTCACTTAAATACATTTGTCTTTGATTCATTTCATCAGCAAGTTTGCTAACAGATTGCCGCTTGTTCTCTTGACTAGTTACGAGTTGTGTATTTTGGGCTCCCTATCAGCACATTAGGACAATCGGCCGTCGTTTGAGTGTCTCTTGGATGTTGCACGACAGTCACTCAACTTGTTTTATATTACCACGCTTATCACACTAACATCTTTTGTTTTGGCATGAGTAAATCAAATATCATTCACTGTCGTTACCGAACGCATGTTCACTTGCCGGATAGCTTATGTTTAGTAGCATCAGCATCAAGCGAAACATGATGCGCGCAATGATATTTGAGCGACCATTTTCCTCTGACCTGGGTGTCCAAGGTGGTTGATCTTTTGGAGAGAAGGCTTCTCGTTTGTTCTCGTTCGACTATCCATCATCTCATCAAGCTAGCGCATGAGGAATGTTGTTAGCTTATTTCCAAGAAGGAAATAACTGTTACCAGTGGCAGCGATTTTTTAATTCGTGATATGTTGACGGAGAGCACTGGTAAGTTCCATGTTTCGCAACCTGATTACTTCATTTCAACTCAACACACTGCTGATATAAACGCAGGCATTACTGACGTCCCCTATAAAGATTCACAAACTACTTCAACTATGCCGTCTACGTCCAGAACCTGCATTTTGACCTCCGAGAAACATGTCATGCAAGATGATAAGAGAAACGACGAGGATCTGAATGGAGGTATGGCATAATTTTTCAGAAGGAAGTTATTCATCAGCCAACACATTAACAAACGTCAGCACAGTAAGAAAGAAAGCAATAATGATTGCGATGAAATTGGCGCTCGAAGCCAACTTGCTGACAGCAATTAGCATGATGCTTCGTAAGTTCAATGAAATGTTATCCGATTGGCCGATGGATGCCCAAACACTCCTGGGAACACAACGTGTATGCGGAAACAAGGTCATTGGTGGAGATGATCACGTTCATTTCCGATGCAAAGGAATGCATTGGACAGGCGGGCCGAAGAATATGGGGTGGACTGTTAACGCACATTCATACGCAGCTGCAAACTGATGGAGTGACGTTGTGCGGGAGGTCTTGCCAACAGCTGTGGCCAACCTTACCAAGACTGACTGTTCCAAAAAACCTGTTTTGTCATCGATGTGTTTCGGGGAGGTGAACCTGGAAATGTGCGTGAATACTTTGCTTACCTTGTTGCTAATATGAGGAAGGTCTTCAGCGACGGGGTAATGTAGTCCACCTATAATTCCCACATAAAAGTCATTTTGGGTAGTATCATTGGTGATGCACCCTCCAGGGCATGTTTCACACAGACTGAAGGCCATACTGAATATTATGCTCGCCAGCAGTGCACTGTTTGCGGTATTAACGTAGACAAAAAATAGTATACTCAGACGTGGAGTACGGATTCAGAAATGATGCCGACTTCAAGTGCAGGAGACATTTCGAACACAACCAGGTGATTCGCCGTTTGGCAGCTGAATATAGGCATGGTTGTCCGTTTCTCTTTGGACTACATGCACACGGTTTGTTTGGGAATCACTAAGAGGATTATTGTACTTCGGAGATCAAGGCCGTTACAAAGGAGCACTTGTTCTGGCTCCAGCTTAATTCAGGCGGCAAACTATCGACTTGGCCTCTCCGTTCACAACTTCCAACCGATATCCCTTGGAAATGCCGTACATTCGTAGGCTATAAACAGCGAAGTGCAACGGAATTCCGGAAATTCCTGCGATGTATTGAGCCGGTTGCTTTGAAGGGTTTGGCAGAAGAGAAGGTTCACCAGAACCTCAAGAATTCTCCCACCTGCATCCATATATCGTTCACCGCGAAGTGGTATAGATACCACCTGAAGTTTGCAGAGCCGTTACTATGGGAAACATCGACACAATTTGCTTATATTTATGGTGATTCATAGCTTGTATATGATTCGCACCGTGTGGGCCACGTGTTTTCGAATGTGCCTTCGTGTATTACGCTTGAATCGTATTCAGCTATTTCCGCCGAGTTGTACACTCACGGGCTGCGCAGTTTCGTCCACTTACCCTATTTGCCAACGTCGCAGATTTTTGTCGCACTGTAGAAAGAATGTTTTCGTCGGAGGCGCAAGTGAATACCGCTATAATAGACGGTGTTGTACCCTAAAAATGCGAGCCGCCATCAGAAATGACCCCCCACCTTGTGTTCCAAAAGTTCTGTATACCGACAGGAGGCCCAACAATGCTATTTAATTTGGGAGAGCGCCTGCCGCCATAACAACGATCAAGGGGAGGAAAATTTGTATTCAGAGGTTTTCAAGCTGGGTGATTTCTTCGATACCTGAATGCCGTCATCACGTTAAACGTCTACGTTTTTTCCAACTGTATGCGGACAGCACGTGGGTGGATCGTGAACTTATTCAGTGTGAAGGATTACTATTGCCATTAAATGGTGAGCACATTTCCACTCCATTGTACGTACCTGGAGTTCGCCCTCAAGTGAAATACTCCACACACACTGTATTTCCCATTGGTGTACATGTGATTTTTTGTATCATAATCGCAGTTAACCACCGCCAACATTTCAGACGTTTCATATCATGCAGTCTGACGACAACAACGTTGGCATTGCTCGCAAAACGTGGGCTACAAAGTCAGGTTACATCTCGTGGCCTGCAGTGAGTGGTACGCAAAGTAATAGATTGTATTTGGAAGGAGCACCTACCCCACAAGGAATCGAACTATTCACGGTGAAAGCGCATCAAGTCAACGCTGGGCGCATTATCAAACTCATTTTTCAGACAATCTTGAGGCAGCCTGTAGATATGGGGGTTTCCTAGAGCAGCTATCCGACATCCCGTTCACGGACAGCACTGTCCCCGGAACTCCTTAACGGGAGCGTCAAATGTGTGTCCCTATTCACGTATTAGTGCATTCCACGTAAAACACTTACAGTTAGGTCCAACTTCACGAACGAAGTGGACGGCATCCCGGCGGAAAGGGATTATTCCACCGACAATGACTACTCTTCCTCACCACTGTTGTTGGATGACATGTCTGCGGACTTGCCTCCACACGGGCGTCTGCCCATTTCGTCTTTGGAAAATGTTTCCACTATAATCGAGCCAATCGCTACTAGGCAGGTACTGTGAATAGAATTTATTCTCGTGGTATATTTTGTTAATGAGGACCGTACCCTCTCACTCCTCCATCCCCAGTGATTAGGTACAGTAGAGGCGATCAAGACGAGAATAATCGTTTTTTATAAAAGCCCGTTCATTATTACGTGTTCGTGTAACACAACAGTGTCTCACAAAGGAAGTTCGGAGTTACTTGAGTGCACCGTCACTTACAGAGGGGAGAAAATGGAGGGTGAACACTGAACCTGTTCATCAGTAAACTGTGTTCCACCAAGATGAACAACTTTATTGCCCAGAACGTTCGCTCACGAGGGAAGTGCATGTTATTCACCTGAAACTTAACGCTTCGCGATATTAGCACATAGCTGACGGCAGTTCCGTTTTCCGATTTTTTGTCTGTTTACCAACGCAAACGGTTGGGGATATTCAGTTGTTAAACGTGAAGCTAGAGGAGAGCGGACCGTACATGCTGATATTAATTACAATTTCTTTTACCTCATCGTGATAAGACTAACTATCTGCCAATGTTGGGCGACAAATCTGTCAGCGACTGCATCGGCAACGTGATGAGACCGATCACGACAGACGACAGTCGCAAGTTTCAATTGGCGAGGAGTCAATAATAGCTCTCGCTTGACATAGACGCTGCCCGCGCCCGCAGTCGCTGATAAGTTGTGTGCGGAACAAATCACTTCAACACGTTGCAGAAACCGTTCCGAAACGGCAGTGCGTCCAATTGTCCCAGACGGCTGTTAGGGACGAATACAACGGTGGATCCGGGATTCCTAGAACAATGTGGCAAAGGAAAGGATGCAGAGAAAAGCTCCAGCAGACGAACAAATTGTCGTTATTTGAGCACGCTTAATTATGTTCCATCGCATTATTTTCACTTCCCAATTGTCTACTAACGTTTCTACACCATGGGGATGTTGCCGTAATGAACTATCGTGATTTAGTGAGAAGCAAGTTTGTACATAAAACGTGTTTGATAGTGACGTCACTCGGAAACGAAGCCGGCATGTGTTTGTAACGCAATAAGGCCCACAGGAAAATTTTCATTTGGCAGGCTTCTGAATGTCTTTCAATTGTTCAATCAAGATACTCAAAAGACGGTCACGCTACCTGAGCTTTCACTTATATGCAAGTCTGACATTCTGTCTACGTAGATCACGGATGTCCGGCAGACGACGCCTGAATTTGGATTCTCATAAAAGAAGCGGGGAAGCTTCTTCCTACTAGCGCAAGGAATTGGACCAGCAGGTTACTAGCCGCCACCTCCTATGAACAGAGCCGAAAGTATATTCAAGCGAAAATCTATCGTCGGGACTTTCGTCATTGTCCACTGCAAGTGACATTGAAAAAATTGTAGTAAATCTAGGGGAATGAAGAAATAAATTCGTAGAAATGTGATGCCGAGTCAGATCTGTATCTGGCGGCTGGAAGTCGGACACGCACGTAAAAGTGGGACACTTCCGCGGGTGATGCGCAACGACCCGTAACTGCATTACAATTCATGTTACTTACTGGAACGATGTTAGGCAATCATGGCTTCCGCAAGTTCGTGCTTGAAAGTCGTCGCGGACGCAAATAGGTCATTTCGGCGCAAATACTCGTTTTTCAAATATTTTTTGAACTGTTGAAATCGAAATTTCGAAGTATCTAGGGTTTGTCAGTGGTAACTGAGTAGTTTTATGAGAAAATTGGAATACAACGAATAAGTGCCAGAGGCACTATTTTAATGATGAAGGTGTTCTCCACAATTTTCGCTAAAACAACTTATTATCGGCGTTAGTCCATTTTTCCAGTCTCATTGCCATTATCGAGATGAAAAACGTCATCCCATAACCCGACGGTGCTTGATTTTGCAATAAAGAGAAATATAATATAATATCGCATAGACAAGGGAGCTATAAACGTTGCCTTACACGTTTCACTAGCAAACATGTCAATATTCTTGTCGAAATAAAGTGCCACCGTTGTATGGTCCTATATTTCCATTCCGCCGATATCTTCGAAACTCCGAAAATTAAGCACCCTGGTGTTATGGAATGACGTATTTTATCTCGAAAATGGAACTGAACGCATTTAAAAGACTTGAAAAAGTGGAAGAACGCCAATAATGTTTTTTTTCTGACGAAAATTGTGGAAACCACTTTCATCAATAAAATAGTGCTTCCGGCACTTATTCGTTGTATTCCAATTTTCTCATAAAATTGCTCAGTTACAATTGACGAACTGTAGATACTACGAACTTTCGATTTCAACATTGAAAAAAGAAAAACAATGATTTTCACCAAAATGAGCAATCTGCGTTAGAGACGACCATTAAGACCTATCCGCACGAAGGCCATAATTGATATAGGTTAGTTAGGTCCTCGAAATCGGAGAGATGTGTTATAATAATAATAATATATATTTCTCAACGCATTCGTGAGAGACACGCTCGGATGTGCGCGATCATGACAGATAATTACAGGCGTTACAAATCAACAAATCAACACATTGTAAGACAAACATGAAGTCTGCTGACAAAAGAATGCATAATCAGACAGAGGTAGGTTGCGGTTTACGAAAGTTTGATACACACATCAGTAAGAGAAATAGTTCGCTCATTCCTCAGATTCTGTTCCAAAGATGAGATGTTATACTAATTTCTCTTATACAAGGTTATGTGGGGGACGATATTTCAAATATTTCAAGGTCATGCCGGGAAATACGTGCAAATGCATCTTCGAGGGGTTCCGCCATTATTTGACATAATTGGCTACGGAAAAATTTTGAAGCAGTTCGGCTCGGGCAAGGGAGGACGGGAACTTCCAAAATCCGGCGAAGAATTGAGCAAACTCCAGCGCAGGACTTCTTCGGTTGTTCCAGAACGTCAAAAAGTTGAAAATGTCGCGAACTGCTCGGTCAATATGGGGTTTCTAACGTCCGTTCATCGCGGAAAATTTCCTCGCATAGCAGATGTTTTCAAGAGTGAGAAAAAGAGCACAATCTTACGCGTTAAATGGAGAAATGCGGAGTGATCACATGTAATATGATAAATAATGTATGTATATTTTCTTGACTAAAACTTCACGCGATATAATTGCTTTCTTTTCCTTTCATTGAAGTATATAATATGGGCAGGTAATTGTTATAGTATTCCGCGATTATTGGGTAGTGAGCAGCTACTTCCGGAATGATCACCACGTGATACTCAGAATTCCATACGAATTTTTGACATTAGCTTGTTTTATAAGGTCAATGTTTAAGCCAGAATCGATATTTCATAACACAAAAACAGTTAATAGTGGTTAACAAGTAGGGTTTGAGGCAGGGAAGACAGCACGAGAAGTGAATTGAGGTTTCAATACACTTATGTGAGGTAAACGTGGCAGCATTTTTTTCAGTTTTCTTTGGAGAGTTTTTGTATGCTAGTCAAATAAACCGTCAATATCAGATACGAACAACTATAGGCTGATGGTTTATCTGGGTGAGTGGGTTATTACGAATGGGCATACATATATATGTGAACTATAATTCTGTTTTTTGTTCTTGTTTTAAGTACACCTCTGTATATAGGGTCAATGTTTGAGCTAGAATCTATATTTCATAACACAAAACGGTTAATAGTGGTTAATAAGCAGGGTTTGAGGCAGGGAAGACAGCACGAGATATGAATTGAGGTTCCAATGCACTTATGTTAGGTAAACGTGGGCAGCATTTTTTTCGGTTTTCTATGGAGAGTTTCTGTATACTAGTCAAATAAGTCAAATAAACCGTCAATATTGGATAGGAACAACTATAGGCTGATGGTTTATCGGGGTGAATAGGTTATTACGAATGGGCATACATATAATATGTGAGTCACAATCCCGTTTCCTGTTCTTATTTTAAGTACACCTCTGTATATAGGGTCAATGTTTGAGCTAGAATCTATATTTCATAGCACAAAACAGTTAATAATGGTTAATAAGTAAGGTTTGAGGTAGGGGAAGACCGAACGAGAAATGAATTGAGGTTTCAATGCACTTATGTGAGGTAAACGTGGGCAGCATTTTTTTTCAGTTTTCTTTGGAGAGTTTTTGTATACTGGTCAAATAAACCGTCAATATCAGATACGAACAACTATAGGCTGATGGTTTATCGGGGTGAATAGGTTATTACGAATGGGCATACATACAACACGTGAGTCATAATCCTGTTTTTGTTCTAGGTAAGTAAGTAGGAACGGGTATGTGTGTTACATGTAGCTGACGGCTAAATGTTCTCCGGACCACATTCAAAAAGGATATCAGAAGATACACAAATACCGATTGGTCGGAGGAGTCGTTGGTCCACTAGCATGGAAAAGTGTTAAAGGAAGTCCGTGTATTTGCCTTCGGTGATTGATACGCCGGTGCGAGGTTGAGAGTCCATGTTCCTCAGATCGGCTAACTTATCATCCAGGGTAAGTCCTCTTGAAAAATCACAATGCGCTACCGTGTGGTTCGGCGTTGCCTCGGAACACAAATTTATAAAAGAAACTATGAAATCCTTGAAACAGAATGACAGAGACATCTTACCTTAGTGTTCACTTCGTTTGAGAAAATTGGAGTCTGTCATGCCTAAACTTCTGGCTTAAACGAACGTTGACAACGACTGACGATGGCATATTGTGGTGAGCCATTTTCCTGTGGGGGGAAAAACTGCCTAACAATTAGCCGTAACTTGTGTAATTCCTTGTTGTGGCCTCATCCCAAAACAGGAAAACATCTCTGTGAGATCTTCGGACAAAATGACGTGGCCAAGGATTAGGTCGCGTTGAAGTCTTCCGAACTGGATTTGATTGGGGTCAAGAATTTTCAGCCATTGTCATCGCTGTTAACTAGTTATGATGGGCGCGACCCATTTGGTGCCCAACATAACACCAGACCAGCGACCCCATGTGTGCGAGCCATCACGAATGTCAATGTACCTCACACATATGCGCGGCGCTCTGCATGCGCTAGTACGCATTGGTAAGCATGGATGAGTATGAATGGTGGAACATACAGGGTGGTAGGTGTGGTTTGGAATTGGTAAAAACAGATGCACTACTCCAGTTCGCGAGGTGAAGCGCTCTCGTGTGAGTGTGGTTTCTTACTGGTAATGGTAAAAGTTCTGTAGGCGCATACTCCCGCCGGTGCTGCTTTTCTTCGCTGTAACGAAGTCGCGAGAGGACACATTCCGTCGTAATCAAACAGCTTGAAATCAAAGTGTTGAAGGCCCCTAGCTTCTCAGGGCAAGAGTTCGGGCATTCTGGCTTTCAATCGTCATTTGTCTTTTGCATAGGACTGAACATAAGTAGGCGCGCATGTGTCACTTGGTGGAGATTCTAGCAATGTCACCGTGATTCGTTGTGCGTCCGGCGACAAAATCGATTTGAAGAAAGATCTGCGCAGTTGGTTGTCGTCTAACTCATCGTTCGCGTATCACCACGGGATTGCGACAAGAATGGTATTTTCTACCGTTAGGATGATTAAATCCAAGTGCCTCCCCACAGACAACAAAGCGTTTCAAACAATTTACGGAGTGCATGTGTCCACCGCTTGAGTGTGTTAACTAAGCCAAGTATACCGCGCCTACGTATACTCGGACCTATATCTCGTAGTCGTCTCCAGTCTGAAGAGCCGTCGTGGTTCGATGTTGAATTGCGTGCCACCCTCAGGCGCAGACACCGGCAGTGGATGAGCTACCGGACTGGTCATGGTACCTACGATGCGTACCGGAAGACACGGAATGAATGTAATACCATGAAGCTTAAAAAGCGTCAACAGTAAGAAAAAACAGCTGGCCGTGGAATCACAACAGCACTCGAAAGGCTTTGGGTGTGCGTCCGTCGACGAACTAGAATCAAGTCGGTAATCCTAACACTGATAGATCAGCATGAAAACGAGGTTGTTGAGGACTTGATCAAGGCTCGCCTAATGGCCCGGCATTACACATCGGTCTATTCCCAGGAAAACCACAGTCCGCCCTGCTGGACGGAGTTGTATCATGACTTGTTGTAATGCTATTCAGCATTGATGAGGTAGAACGCGAGCTAGGATTGACTAATGGTAATGAATCTCCTGGCCTGAACAACATCCACCCTTTTTTGCTGCGTGAATTGTTTAGGGAATTACCCGTGCCCCTGACAGACCCGTGTTAGCGGTCTCTGAACGAAGGCAAACTGCCAACGGAGTGGAAACAAGCAATGGTTGCGCCTATGTACAAGGGAGGAGGACGGTCGGAAGCTGTCAACTACCGACCAGTATGCTTAACTTGCGTGCATAGCAAAATGATGAAACTGCTGATAGCCCTACGTCTCTCGGGATAACTGAACCAGCTCCTGCTCCTCAGTGAGAAGCAGCGCGGATTCCGGAGTGGGCGATTTTGCTCGGCAAACCATTTGCTCGTCAGAGGGCGATAGATGGGAGCAAGAGCTAACGGCAGCGCTCTGGATGTGATGGTTCCCGGTTCCTACAAGGCTTTCGACAGAGTGCCGCATAACCATTTGCTCACCAAGCTGTTAGCGTACGCTGTCAGCTCGCCTATAATAAATTGGATAGCAGACTTCCTCCGTAGTAGGTCATTCGCTGTTAGGGTCAACCAGCAATTATCTGAATCGCCGACTTTCCCGAATGGTGCTTCACAACGGTCAGTGCACGGGCATTTGTTGTTTTGATACTTATCAAGGCTTGAATGCTAGTCGTAGACCTTTTAGTAGCATCAGCATCAAGCGAAACATGATGCGCGCATTGATATTCGAGCGACCATTTTCCTCTGACCTGGGTGTCCAAGGTGGTTGATCTTTGTGAGAGAAGGCTTCTCGTTTGTTCTCGTTCGACTATCCATCATCTCATCAAGCTAGCGCATGAGGAATGTTGTTAGCTTATTTCCAAGAAGGAAATAACTGTTACCAGTGGCAGCGATTTTTTAATTCGTGATATGTTGACGGAGAGCACTGGTAAGTTCCATGTTTCGCAACCTGATTACTTCATTTCAACTCAACACACTGCTGATATAAACGCAGGCATTACTGACGTCCCCTATAAAGATTCACAAACTACTTCAACTATGCCGTCTACGTCCAGAACCTGCATTTTGACCTCAGAGAAACATGTCATGCAAGATGATAAGAGAAACGACGAGGATCTGAATGGAGGTATGGCATAATTTTTCAGAAGGAAGTTATTCATCAGCCAACACACATTAACAAACGTCAGCACAGTAAGAAAGAAAGCAATAATGATTGCGATGAAATTGGCGCTCGAAGCCAACTTGCTGACAGCAATTAGCATGATGCTTCGTAAGTTCAATGAAATGTTATCCGATTGGCCGATGGATGCCCAAACACTCCTGGGAACACAACGTGTATGCGGAAACAAGGTCATTGGTGGAGATGATCACGTTCATTTCCGATGCAAAGGAATGCATTGGACAGGCGGGCCGAAGAATATGGGGTGGACTGTTAACGCACATTCATACGCAGCTGCAAACTGATGGAGTGACGTTGTGCGGGAGGTCTTGCCAACAGCTGTGGCCAACCTTACCAAGACTGACTGTTCCAAAAAACCTGTTTTGTCATCGATGTGTTTTCGGGGAGGTGAACCTGGAAATGTGCGTGAATACTTTGCTTACCTTGTTGCTAATATGAGGAAGGTCTTCAGCGACGGGGTAATGTAGTCCACCTATAATTCCCACATAAAAGTCATTTTGGGTAGTATCATTGGTGATGCACCCTCCAGGGCATGTTTCACACAGACTGAAGGCCATACTGAATATTATGCTCGCCAGCAGTGCACTGTTTGCGGTATTAA
>LOND01000987.1:41812-53215 GCA_014220965.1 Paragonimus kellicotti
GACGGATCGTTCTCGAAGACAAGTTGCGCACATGCAGGTGAATCCTTGACAACGATCTTATGAGCAATAGACTCAAGGAGGAGGTGTTAGATGGACAGCCATCAGACAAACAGTTGTTTTTATTTACTGCACCTTTACATTGCTTATTCGTTTGCATTGTAGCTCATCATTGGTGGTTCTTTTACCATGGACCAATTATTTTATCACATCACTCTCTCAGCATTCATCGTTCAGCCTGTTTCCCAACCGATGAACCTTCCATCAAGATTCGTTTTTCTTCTCAGTTCGAGTCGCGTGATTGAATATACGATCACCTGATCTGTTCAACAACTCAGTGACATAACACCCTGGATCTTAAGTTACCGAAGCATAACAGGACTCCTGGACCAGATCTCCTCTACTCTTTTCAGTCATGATGGAGAGAAGTTGATATCAGAACTGACGAAACTCCTTCAGACGGTTCTTGGAAAGTGAAGGGGTACCTCGTGATTGGTGCTTGTCAACAGTAATTCCCGTTTTCAAAAAGGGGCCGAAGTCTATGTGACAACCACAGAGGCATCAGTTTGGTATCTGTTGCTTCCAAGTTACTCACTGGCCTCATTTTACGTCGGCTCACTAAGCCCAGAGAAAGTCAGATACGTGAAGAACAGGCAGGATTCCGATCCGGTCGAGGGTGCGTTGACCACATTTTTACCTTGCGACGGATCTTGGAACATCGGCACTCTTATAGGCAGCCGACGGTTTTGGTCTTTTTGGACCTGAAGGCTGCTTTGATTCAGTCGCTCGTATTGCTGTCCATGATGATGAGGATCAACGTTCTCTGGAACTATCTTCTTTGCAAGGGAGTATCTGGGAAATACGTGAATCTGTTGAGATCACTGTATGCTCACTCTGCAAGCAGGGTGAGAGTTTATGGACAACTGTCTCGGGCGTTCATCACTTCTAGTGGTGTTCGTCAAGGGTGTCCGATTTCCCCTTCTTGTTCAATTTTGTCATGGACGACATTCTGGAGGGTGCGCTTGAGGAGTCCAGTGAACTTGGTGTTGAGCTTCTTCCTGGCGCTCGGTTGACCGATCTGGAGTATGCGGACGACATTGTCTTACTTAGCCCCTCTGCCGAAGACATGCAGACCATGCTGAACAAGGTGAGTGACCGGGCTGGTTTGTATGGAATGCGCTTCGCACCTTCAAAGTGCAAGTGTTACTTCAAGACTGGGGCATTTCCACTCCTACTTTCTTTATTGCAGGTAATCCGCTTGAGACTGTGGACAGTTTCACATACTTGGGTAGCACTATCTCGTCAGCTTGTAATATTGCTGATGAGATATCAGTGAGGATAGCAAAGGCACGAGTTGCCTTTGCCAGCTGCGTCATCTGTGGCGTCGGAAAGACGTTCGATTGTCGCTGAAAGGAAGAGTATATAATGCTTGTGTGCGTTCTGTTTTGCTCTATGGTTCGGAAACGTGGCCTGTTCGCAAGGAAGATATCAACAAGCTTGCTGTATTTGACCATCGTTGTCTCCGCCAAATAGCCCACATTAAGTGGACTGATCGCGTGAGCAATACGGCAGTTCGCCGGCGCGTATTCCGGAACGCTCGGGATGCGCGATCAATCGGTCAACTACTCACGTTGCACAGCCTGCGATGGTTAGGTCACGTACTCCGCATGCCAGCTGAGCGTTTACCGTACCGGGCATTATATACTGAGACCACCAACAGTTGGGTGAAACCACGTGGTGGTTGGCTATCGGCGGCGTGAGTATTTCTCAGATTGCAATTCCATCTGAAGCAACCACTTGGATTCCAATCAAGCGTTGGTATGCGCTAATTTCGCTCTGCCCTGCGATGGAAGGCTGCTTCGTTGTCGAACACGAATTGATGTATGTAAACCGGCGGGAGCGGTAGCACTCTGCATCAACCAGAGCGTGCTTATCTCGTTTGGGTTCCCACCGACCCTGTACGGCATGCAATACGTAAGAATGCCGCTGCTTCGTATGGTACCACTATTCGTTCAGCTGTCAACCTCTGAGTTCTTGTACACTCACTGGAACTTCTTGACGCTCGTCTGAATAGTCCACCCAGCTACGCATACAATTCAGTTTGGAAGATTGATGGATTAGAAAACCGAAATCAAATACAAGAGGGTCGCAAAACGTGGTGGACACAGCATGCTAATCGAGATGGGCGTGCCACGTGGGACCCTCGGAAGCCTTTCCATCTTCTCCGAGCAACGAGTAGCTGGAAGTCAGGTGAAAACAGGGTATTTTACAGAGCCAATGTTGAGCCCATTCGTAACCTATAAGGATACCTAGGTAACTGGGCTGAACACTTCCAGCAGCAGTTCAACTGGCCAGTTAACTGCCGCTTTCTTGCTCTGCCTATCTTCATTGTTCTGTTGGCATTTCTCCGTTCCCGGAAACAGAAGTTCCTCTCGAGATTAATTTTCCGGAACGTCACAAGGCACCCGGCCCAGACAAACTCCTTACTGCCCTTTCTGTAGATTAGAATCCAGCTTTAGTTAAAGAGCTAATGGCTCTGGATCAGTGAAGTTGTTCTGAGTGCTTACGATTTGGCTAACATCGTCTTCATTTTGTGTATGACTGACGCTTTCTGTCGTGGGTTTTTTGCTTGCCATTCTCGTCCGTTGGTCCGATTTCGTTGAGCGATGGCTCATCCGGTCGCCCGTGTTGTCCGCAATCCACTTGCTGTGGGCTTTGGCCACTACGTTGAGATATTCCGCTGAGTGTTGGAATTATCATTTCTCCGATTTGCTCATCCATTTTAATATGGCGAACAGTAAAAGTCGATAACGCTCGTGTTGCGAGTCTCCGTGTGCATCGTTTTACTTTTCCTTTTTTACAGCGTCACACATTTTCCTTCTTCATCTTACGTACACTTTTTTCTACGCGTATTGTGGCACGCTTGTCACTCCATGTGATTTTCTCGTGTTAGTTATGTTTATGGAACTTGTTGTGCGTTACTTTCAAACTATCGTGACTAAACGCTTGGATGTACTGATGGTTAATGTGGAAACTTAGGTTCGCTCAGAGTGAACAAATATTCAGACCTCAAATGCCATAGACCTTACGGAACAAATTGCGGCTTACTGTCGTTTTCCTGGTCTACAGCGAGGTGATAGCTATTATGTTTACCTGGCAATCGGGATGTAAAATTGAAGCAAATAAAGTTTAACCTCTCGACATTGGCTACGATTCATGGTAGTTTTTTGATCTTTCGGGATATATCGCCACGCCAAAATAGCCGCGCCTCATCAGACGCTAATGAGAGCACAATTTTCATTTTACCGTAAGGTGCAGCCAACTCACACGGAAAATCTCATTACGAGGCAGCAAATTTCGACCAGTGTTCAAAGTGTTCGTCATCGTTTTCCGCACAGTAGTATACGCCCTACGTCTGATGTTTGAGTGTTATGCAGGGTTTGCAGGGCGATCAGCTGTTTCACACCTGTTTTTAGATTTTCGTAGCAGGTCACTGGCTTCGACCTACTCCAGTGAAAAGTTTGGGAGAGTCTAGTCTGGGGACCAGCGGCACGCTCCTGGCCTCTTTTTAATCGATCTTTCTGAGAACCGATAGTTTCTGCCGATTTTGTTGAACTGTCTAGATGCATTATCACCTCATGACATGATTTTATAACATCTGGTGGTTGAAGGTATGTCAACAATGGGCTTTGCAACTCGTTTCAGGGCGCGATTGATATGGGTTAGTTAAATCGGTTGTCAAAAGCAAAATTACCTCATTGTTTACGACCCGCGCGAGAAAGTAAATTCAAATAACTTTCTTTTTCCAGATGACGACCGAATTTGTCACTCCAGGATTATCTAAACTAGATTTCTTCAATTCAATGAAAGTTTTCGGTAGAGTAATAGTACGCACTGGCAGAGTAGTTAGTGAAGCAGGACATACTCTCATCACAAAACCTAGCCTAATATGCTGTCATCTTGTTCCAAATACCAGTTGCAGAAGCGCTGGCGCAGTTCTTTGTTCCCATCTCAGAGGATGCACCTGATAAAACTTTATTGGATCGCCCCTCTTATTTACGCTGTCAATTGTTTCGCCTAATACTGAGTAGGAGAACAGACGTGATAACGCCGTTTGTTGAAAAGCGAGTCAGAACTAAGTCACAGGCTCTAAATATATATGGCGAGACGATTTCCATATGTGGCGGTCAAGATGCAGAACGACTCAGACGGAACGGTCATATATGACAGTCGTGGCGTTAGAACGAATCACGTTACAGTTCAGATAGCGTACATGCGTTCGCTCGCCCGACTGCTGTCTGAGTGACTCAATGGACTAATACAGATTAGTCCATCAGAAAATGGGCCGATCGACCGATATGACGTGATTCGAATAAGCAGCTTCGTCAGGAGATGCGCCTCCTTAAGAACTTGAGCAGGCAAACATTTTTTCCGTTAATATCTTTCAAATGGAACTAGTTGACATGCCTATTCTGGCATCGGGTTGTTGCATGCCAATTTTGGGACCTGGAAGAATGTCGCGTAGTACTCTCGATGTGACTCCTGTCGCTGCTATTCGTAGTTTACCGTGAAGGCTTCTTGTTCCCATCGCCTACTGCATTGCAAAATTGTCATGCATGATTTGGCGGTTGTCGAGATGTCTCTGGTTGTGTCCATTTGCCGATCGACATAATTGTCCTGAAATTGATCAAATGACTGTCACTTCTGTTAGCATTTTTACTCGACAGTTTGTCAGACATTGTATAATCTGCCGCTATCCACACGTTAACGAGAATAAAGCCAGTGGCACTACGTACGATTAGTCGCGTCTGAGTCGCACCGCATGCGGCACCCATGTTATTTGTTGTAAATCTGAAATCTCTTCAGCTTGCCCAGTCGGTCGGTTTTCGTACATCTTCCTTCCTAGCTGTATCACATCACGTGCTGGCCGAATCAAAGGCGAGCACTGGATACGATTGCTCCATTTCTTGTCGTTTGTCTAAGTTCCAATGTGCTCACTTTGGCACTACTGAGACCACAGGTGTTAGCTTTAACACGGAACTTACCGGCGTTAGTTCATCGGCGTGTCTGTTTACCGTTACGGACACTTCAAAGCGTATCTTTCCGGGTTGCTTATCGCATCAAACAGAATTGGCAGCCTGGTTGGCGAGTCGTTCACCCATCGCCTACACACCCGAATAGGAGGCAAACGCATGCGCGCGAACGACCGCGAAGTGCATAAATCTCATCCCTGTTCGCGATCTACTAATGCGATGCGCGCTCTATGCGCACCCCACAGGTAATGCGAACACTGCTGCATATTTCAGTTTGCACTGTCCATGCTGGCTCGATTTCAACAGACTTCCTTTTTATTCGCATTCTGTTTTGCAGATGTTTTTATCAATCGAACCATTGCAAGTCAGTCGGCGATAAGCACGTGAATCATGACCACATCGGACGGTTACTTGCTGAATAGTGTCTCCGATCTCATAAATTCAGACCATGTGAACGAAATTATTCGCTTGCAAGAGTCTATGCTACAAAAATTCGAGAAAACAAACGAAATGCTACGCACTGTTTGCGAACTGTCCGTGCAACGACACAGAGTACTGTCCAGCGAGTTTGTCGCTCACACCCAGAAAATACAAAGGCTTAAAAAGGAGCTAGAAAACATTTTTAAACGGATTCAAGTTTTGAAGCGTCTGTTCAGAACGAATTATCCGCAGGAAATGGAACAGTTCAGTCAGCATCTGACACAACCTGATTCCGACGAGGAGTTTCCGGCAGCTGGTTCTTTGATATCGCAACATGGTGTGAGTTCTTCCAAAATGGAAACAGTTTCCGAGGAGGCTCCAACTGAATGATCTGTAGTTCCGAACAGTTGGTATCCTGTCAGTTTGTTGTCTACTTACTTAACGGTGATTTTTATAACTTGCTTCTTATTTGAACAATACAGGTTATAAGTACCATGCTGTTTTTGTTGATTTTGTTTCCGTGAACCTACTTAGATGCCCACCAGCGTTCTCTTCTGTTTCAGGCTTGAAGAATGATGGAGCTGGTAATACGAGTTCTACATGGTCTAAGTCAAGAACTGAAAAATACCCGTTCATTCTTATCTTATATTGTCCGCGAAGCTGCACATCTCACTGTCGTTGAACCCCGTGCAAAGCGAATAGTTGCTACTGGTACTGTGGTCTGTATATGTCTTTTTCTGCTTCTGCTTACTTGTAATTTAAGCAATAGGTAAGTCCCGATTCATGGTGACTTTCTCATCAAACACTTCTCTCATATTTTTCTACAGTCTGGCCTTGACTGCATTTACACATTTGGTGATATTCGATCTATTATCTCTTATTGTGGCCTTAACCAGCGTATGGGCCTCGAAAAAAACACCCTCTCTAGATGGCTATACTTTAGGTTACGAACGTTTCGAAGTGGTTGCTGTCTTCTCTGCAACTATTTTAGCGATTTTATCTTCTTTTTTCGAAATCAAAGAAGCTGTGGAAAGAATATTTGAACCCGCGGAGGTACGTCCTGTTTTCGTGTGTACGTGATTTCATAAACTTAAACAGATTTGCTCTACTCTGGCTAGGTCAACTCAGTAGTGATCATGCGAACCCTGTCTCAATTATTAATATTTGAACAGCCTGACACTATTCGGCCTAGCTGTGGCTCAGTGTGCCATTGGACTCGACTTAGGGTATGGTTGGTTACCAGGCGATCGAGTTTTTGTTACACTATTGTTACATACTGATATTTTCCGTGATCCCCATGTTGCGATCACAGTGTGCTACGTAGATCACGATGCAAGTGAAAATGAAGCAGAAACCTAATCAGGATAATGACAATGTCACATTTCATTTTTACGGTAAGGCCGAATAAGATAATTCTAATCGTTTGGCTCCACAAAGGTTCATGTTCTAATATTACCGAATTTTACATTTACCTGTGTGATACTTGACACTCTCCGGTTGGTCAGATCTTCACATTATTGAGTCTAACGTGTCAGATGTGCTTGTGACCTTGCTCAGTAGTAATTCGCTTCACAAATTTGTCGACTCGTGTTTGCTCCGTTCTACTTCTGCTTTCCATATCCCCTGTTATTGTACCCACAGGTCAATGCCGGCTTACTGGTAATCATGTGTCCTGTAGCTTTCCTAGTGCATGTACTGACTATTTATGGAATCGACAATCCCGCCTTCGATCATGTGATATTAGCTAGCGGTTCCAGTTGGCTTCAAGTAAGTTCCACATCATTTGAATTGCTTATCGGGTTTCGTGGGTCGACCCGAGTGAGTACTCACAAGAGATTGTAGCTGAATGCCTAAACGTGTTGAGTCAGTTGTACTTAGTATGAGGACAGTGGAAGAGACTCACGTTCATTTGCACAGTGGGGCGACCTGAACTGTTTAGTTGACTGTGAAGACCGCGTTCAACTTGTACAAACCTATTTTTTCATTGAGATGAGGTTCCTATAAGCTATATATCGACTGTTCCACGATTTGTGCATCTGTCTCTCATGGCTGGTTGCACAGGCACATGCATGCGCACATGGTACGGACAGACACATGTTTCCAAAGTATTTGTTATGCAACACGGCAGCGGTATTTGCCATTAGCTGATTTAGATGTGATTCGCTCCGTTTGACTAGTTATGTGGTATCATCGGACGACTTCAGGCTCGCCCGAGCTGTATTGACTAACCTGTGAGGCATATAAACGTTCGCCCCACTGTCAGTAATGCGACCTTTTTTCTAATAGAACGGATAGGTACAGATTGTTAACATGAACATCGTGTTTTCCAAACTTATTTCCATGTGCCGTTCATTTGCCGGACGGATTGCTGGGAAAACTATGTAGTATAGTCAGTATTAGCATTTTAAAAACTTTTCCGTGACACACTTCGCTCAGTTCAGACCGCGTGCTAGCGTTTTCAAGCAAACTATTACTGTCTACTGTCTTCCCTTAGGGTTTTGTTAAATGTAAGTAAGATCCCGTGTACAGTACCAATCAGTGAAATGTGTGCAGTGGTCTCCTATGTAGAACCCCCATGCACCTAAAGAACACAGTCCGTAAATGTCAGTCGACGGTGTTGCAAACTACATTTGATTGTCTGTTAACTTGATCTTTGCTGACAGGTTCCACGAAAACTATATCTTAACAGTTTGTCTCTGCATATATAACCGCACGTGTAAATTCGGTAACATCCACACAAGTGTGGGTGTACAGGTTAGTGATTGGCGTCCGCAGGGTTTGACCTGATCGATAGGGCGGCTGATAAACAGACTAAAGGGAACGTAACCTAATTCTCTCACCACTCACTCATTAATGACTGACCATTCTGTTGGCTCTACAACTTCCTTTATTATTCTAGCGCAGTGACAAAAACAGCATTTAACAAAGTTGGCCGAAAGTAGTCATTATTGATCACAGCTGAACACTACTCCGTACCTAAAAGTAGGTAACAGTTGCATTCGAGTTACCACGGTAAACATCAAGCGCACGATCTTTTCATATTCCAGTCGGATTTGTTTGAACTTCATTGTGATTATTGGTGTGTATGTTGTGCGGCCGGTGAGGGTGCAGGAGGTCATCAAGCCATTCTACGGTTCACACCCTTTATTTTCTCTATTGGTATTTATGAAGGGGATCCAATGTTCCCAACTTTAACAGTGGCCCACTACTCCTTGACCTCGCAACAGGGGCTCATTCCTTGTACTGTTTTGTTAAGCGGTGTGTCATCCACAAACATTTTGACTTTCCGAAAAAAGGAAGCGTATCAGCTCGATTCTTCCATGGATTGTCCCGTCTGCTAGAGCGCCACGCTTGTTACTGTAATACCGTCATTTCGTTCGTTTAAATGATGCTGGTGGGTTCGCATTACGCAACCTCTCCCTAGCTCGGAATGCTGGTTTTTTTGATCAGAACAAACAAGATCATACGATCTCACCACTGCTCATTGAACATGCCACTTATGGTCTACAGGCCAATCAAAACAGCTTGACAACCAGTAAGCTAGTGTCATTATCTATTCAGATAACTGCATTTCAATCACGATGGCCCAGTTGTTTTTTCTGTGTTGAGCTGCACATACTTATACCTGCGTCCATACCGTATCTACGTGTGTGTATCCACACATTTGCTCAACCTTGGAAGTGAATGCGTTCATTTTGAGGCATTCAACATATGCACGCTTTTTTAAACATCAGCGCAGTGACAGAAAAGGCATGCAACCCCGTGTTCGATAGCTTTACACGCCACTTGTCTATCCAGTTTGGGTTTATTTACGTGATTGCATTCTTTCTGTTACACGTGGACTGCGCAAGCTAGGCACATTATCTCTTAGAAATCTCATTCATACACAACGGCCATGAACCCGACCAGAAGGTACTGTGGAGCTGTCCGTTGCTCACCGCACGAAAATCAACAAAACAATGTTAAGCGGAAGTGCCAAAACGCGTACGATTGTCGGCATGCCATTGACTGTGACATATTGTCCTCTCGGATATTGTTTCTACTCAGCGTTTTGAGTGGTCTTGAGGACGCCAGCCAGCCAGACGACTCTTATCCACTCTACTCAACAGAACAATCTTCATACTTCCTGACCATATTGTTGCTTGATTATCACGCGATTTTACTCAATTGCTGATGGTCTCACTATATGATGGTGAGCACGGCAAACGTTCAGCTGGCCCGCGGAGTGCGTAACCTAACCATCGCACGCTGTGCAGCCACCTGATCGCGCACCCGAGCGTTCCAGGCTACTCGCTGATGAACGGCCGCATTGCTCATGCGGTCATCTCACTTGGTATGAGCTAATTGGCGGAGACAACGATGGTCAAACACAGCAGGTGTTATGTTATCCTTGTCCCGAACGAACCACGTTTCTGAACGACAGATCGAAATGGAACGCACACAAACGTTATCTATCCTTACTTTCAACGACAGACGGACGTCTTTTCGATCCCACAGATGATGTAGGCTGGTGAAAGCAACTTTCGCGGTTGTTATTCTCACTGACCTCTCATGAACAACGTTGGATGCTGATGAGATGATGAAACTGTCCACAGTCTCAAGTGGATTTACTGTAGTAATAAACGTGGGAGTGGGAATGTCCGTTTTGAGGCAGCACTTTGCACTGTGAAGGTGCGAAGCACACTACACAAACCAGCTTGGTCATTCACCTTGTTCAGCATGTCTTAGGTAGAAGGGCTAAGCGAGCTGATGTCATCCGCGTACTCCCTGTCGGTCAATCTAGTTCCAGAAAGAACCTCAACACCAAGGTCGTTTGATTTCTCGGGCGTACCTTCCACAAGTTCCTGGAGATCAGACACCCTTGATCAACGAGCTTACAGCCGTTGTACCACTAAACCTGCAAACCTATCCTAGTCTTCTGTTCTCTTCGACTTTTCTTTTTAAATTGATTTAACGTTTTCTTGAGGAGAGCAATTACTTAGTAACTTTGTGCTTACAGCTATCAGTTGCAAATGAATCATTTTGGCAGTAGCAAAGGTAGTGTGTGTGTTATGCTTTAAGGATGAAAACCTCATGTCTTACCTTTCTTTCAGCTGAAGTTTGTAGCCGTTTTCTGTTGGAGCAGCTGTGCAGTAAGGTCGATTCTTGAGACAAGATCATTAAAGCAAGAGAAAATTGATCTGATGAGTGCCCCTATCATCATATAGTACGTAGGCGATTTGTTTCTGATAGCATGTTCCTCACAAACTGTACACTTTGGTTTAAATCATTTGAGCACACAGACGCTTGGAGATTAATGTGCTCAGTTTTCTCCTTCCTTTCTCTTTTGTTTTTACAACTAAAGGTCTGCTTTAGGTTGTTTGTGCGCATATTTTGCTCTACGATTATGTGGCATTAGTCTTGACTGTCAGTGTAACGCCATCAATGATTTTGACGGTGACATTCGCGTATATTTTCTTAAACATTCTAGCTATTGGCTCTTGTAGCAGGAGATAGCAACTTTTCTATTTCATCAGAGCAGAAAGAAGACATATATTGCGATATGTTAACATTTCATTTACTCTCATCAGTCGCAAACGTAAAACATGCTAGTTATATACATCATATAGATAGGGACAAACAGGGACTAGACACATCTACAAGCACATCAATTATTATGTAATCACGACCATGGCAACCCGATAGGTTGCCTCAACCACTTTTGTGCACATAACGTCGGTTGGTAAGTTCGAATGAGCATCGCTTCGCAAAAAGCTAATAACTTGGGGTTTCGATTACGCAACAATATTTTGAATGAGTTTAGTGGGTCAACTTGGTGACCTGTTGTCATGATGTGTTTAGCAATCGATGACGTTGGATTTCGAGAGGTCAGTGCACCAAGTCGAAACTGGTTCATCATCTGTTGTTTCAACCACTTCGGGATGTGTACGGCCAATCGTTGTGATAGTTGTCG
>LOND01000987.1:81574-92413 GCA_014220965.1 Paragonimus kellicotti
TCACCTGTTACCGGTAACGATATTGAAATTTTAGTGTTTGACAGAGAGTGGTGAGCTACACAACACAGTAACGGTCATGACTTAAACTGGCTCGTTTTCATTTCATACAAATCGATCGAAGCGAAGAAAAGTTACGAAGGGGCGAGGGAGTTAGAATCTTCGAGTCGGCAGAAATCACACGTTCGTCAGCGATCAAATCAATCAATACATTGGCTACACTGAAAACTTGGATAAGTGTAGCTACGCACCAGATCCTGTGAATAGAACTCTTCGACTCTACTGAAGACTAGTCCGCAGGGGTGAGGATATGTGAATCAATATCCTCGTGGCACTGAATCATCATCATCATAGACAGCAATACATCAGTGGTTCACACTGATGCTTAACTGCCACACAACCACGAAGAAGAAAAAGCAAACTATATAGGAAGAGAGAAGAAAAAGAGAAGGGAGGGGAAGTGGACCTAACTACTAAAAATAGCTACGTCTATATTCAAACATACATCAAGGCGCCTACGCAAACAACCGAGCTGTAAGTGAAAGTAAGGCGTCATCAGCAAGACAGCTTCCTTACGGCTTTCACTGCCCCGCGTCATTAAGTGCACTCACTTCACAGACAACTCGGCCAAACAACGACAACATTCACGCCACTGAGCTCGATTAGCCGCCATCTCACCTAACGTCTCAAGCCACCGACTCTGAAGTCACGAGGGCCCCTTATCGCCAGCATAATCAAGATCAGTCAGTTTTCTACCAGGTAGGAGGTCCACGCCGGCATCTTGTGAGTGCCGCAGACAGTCCTCCATTATTTCGTCTATGACAAAATTGAACAAAAATGGTGAAAGGGGACAGCCTTGACGTACGCCGCTCCTGGTGCTGAAACTGTCAGATACTTCGCCGTAAACCCTAACCTGAGCTGAAGTATGGGAATAAAGCGCCGACAGTATGTTCACATACTTGGTCGGTACACCCTACGTTTAAGCGACTCTAAAAGTGTAGATCGATCCACCGAATCAAACGCACCTTTATAGTCGAGGAATATGGCGATTGTTGGCCGGCGGTACACATGACGCTGCTCCAGAATTTGACGAAGGGTAAAAATGTGATCTATACAACCCCGCCCAGGGCGAAACCCTGCCTGTTCTTCCCTAATGTTTACCTCCCGAACTGCAGTGAGTCGACGAAGTATAATGGATGCCAGAACCCTTGAAATGACTGGGGTCAAACTAATCTCTTAAGGTTTTCGCAATAGACCCCGATAAATTTCTTGAATATGGGAACCCCAGCACGAAGGGATAGGTCTCCGTCGTCCACACAAGTTGAAACAACTGAGTCAATGCCTCTACTAACGCCTCTCCACCTTCTTTGAAAAGTGCCGGCACGAGATCATCTGGGCCAGCAGCCCTATTACGATTGAGAGCCGAAAGGCAATTGCGAACCTCTCAGTGGGTGGTTCCAAATCTACCGACCAGGGTGCTACATCACAAGTTTGTGGTGGCAACACAGTCGTCGCGGAAGAACCCAATCCGTTTCATTTGGCCTTTGGAAAGACCTATCTCATTCTGTTCAAAGTGACCTTCATAGTCGGCACGGTCATGTGCCACTCCGCTCCTTCACAAGCGTTCTCAGCCTTGTGCCAATTTCTGGCACCCCGCCTACACGCTCGTCCTTTAATTGGGACATCACTGTACTGTCTGGATCTTTGTCTGGTCCACTTCTGTCCTTGTTTTCTGATTGGTCACAAACCCTTTAAATATGATCTAGTTTGTGCAGATGGACGCCTGAGATCAGTGACAGGAAGTCTAGTAAAGAGCTTGTTGGCATTCCCTGACGTAAAGGTAGATTACACTTCATATTTTCAGTCAGTTAAATTTCTTAAATGACAATCAGGCAACGCCTGGGTTTCTTACGGGTACTTATATTAAATCGCGCATTATTATAAGCTTTGCAGATGTCCCGTGTTTGTTGTATCGACGACTTACGGTACCGCGTGTTACCGTAACTGTCGTTTGAACTGTTCTTGAAGCCTCGATTCAGCAAAAATTAGTGCCTGTAATAGTTCAAGTGATGCGATGGTTTCGGAAACTAAGCTGCCGTAACTTATTTACTGCAGGCACTGCCAATTTCCCAAAAGAAAGTCGTCGCAGTCGATTAGGTGGATGTCCACTAAAACGAAGCGACGGCGGATCCGTAGATGGTTGGAACAACAAGAGCCAACAAATTTTAATAGGATCGATAGCAATGAATGGAACCACTCACCATTATCCGAGCGTCATGATGCTAGACCAAGCGCACCACATAGACGAGATTCGCCACGGCTATATTCGGCCGAAATGATTGTATCGACCTTAGAAGACCACTTAAGTTCGAGAAAACGACGTCTCGGACAGCCCCAACGCTACAGTCAGCTGGGGCAAAAAGAGTTCAGAGGATTTGGCGAAGCTTACTGCTAACAAAATTCCAAATTCCCAGCGCGAGTGAGGCTGACGTGGTTATAACCTGACTGACAGCGAAAGCCACAGAGTAATTTGAGGTCTACAAGTACCAAGCAGACAATTCAGAAGCTACCAGCTAGATGTGTCCTGGATTCTAGTCTCTACAGTGCAGGTGTTAGCTTTTAATCAGTTCAGCGCCTGAGAGAGAAAACAAACAATTCAGCTGCAAGGGAGAGCAGGGTAGTATTTATAAAACGGCTTCAACTGCATTTATCATACAGATGAATCAGACACACAACGATAATACGATGCCAAACACTGATGACATTGTGATGTACTACCACACAAAATGATATCCTTAGAGACATCCTCATGACAACGATGATACGATGCCAAACACTGATGACATTGTGATGTACTACCACACAAAATGATATCCTTAGAGACATCCTCATAACAGATTCAATATTCTGAACTATGTGTTACTGAAACAGGGTCGCAAAAAGAGAGACCAGTGGTTTTATAGGGATAGAAGTAAACAAGTGAACCCAAACTACGGCCAGAAAAAAGCAAAATGGTTGGAGAGGTCTTCGTCCCAAACTAGACATTCTTCGAAAAATGTTGGGTCGCACGGGATACCACAAGCGGCTCATAAGAATTATATTCACAATATAACCCTTACACAAAATACACTAACAGGACTAAACACTTGAACATACCAACGAGGTACAACGAACTTTCAGAAAAATACAGTAAAAAACTAGAACTGCAGTTGTCGGATGTCTGAAGGATGTTTGTTGTATAAACGACGCCAGTGACTGTCGAATAACGAGGACATAAAAACAGAAGCACTAGAATACCAAGCAGGCCAATAAAATCCTGAAGTGGACAAAACGGCGGTCCTTAATTATTGAGAAAAACGCTTGATAGCCTTACGGATAATGGATAGGTGAAGGTCATATTTGCTAGACGAGCCTCCAGTTGATCACAAATTACTACTATTCCGGTGCATTTTTTCTTCATGCACTTGTGTTTATTCACTACTGCGCAAACTCGTGGAATGCCGATGGGAAAAACGACAATCCCAGCCATAGTATCTATATGCATGATTTAAAGCCGGAAACGCACGTATGTGCGTGCAAAGGCACGAGTTGCCTTTGCCAACCTGCGTCATCTGTGGCGTCGAAAAGACGTTCGATTGTCGCTGAAAGGAAGAGTATATAATGCTTGTGTATAATACTAGCAATCAGTGACCATCGACAGTAGACAGACCATTCTGTTCAGTACAAATAATCTCAGCGTAGACATTATGTGAAGTGTATCTGTTAAGGTCTCCTCCACGATCTTTTTCAGCATTTTCAAACGAACAAAGCAGCTAAATGCTGACACGTCAAGCAAGCGAATCGAACGCGTGTATTGCGTACTCATGAAATGAATGCACAACTGATAGCAAAAATGAGAGCACGATAAATCCGTCATCAAATCCGTCTTCTGGTGAAGGAGAAAGTGCACTTCTTAAAGCACGTCCGAATATGTGAAACTCCTACAGTATTTGACGAAACAACTACTTTATGGACTATATTAAGTGAATAGTGAAGCGGGAGTTCAATAGAAGAATGTGTCTGAACACTTCGCTCACTTTGTCCTTTAAATTTATCCTTTCGATAATGTGATCCGAATGGGTTTTCACGTATTTCAACTGGATAGCCTGAATACTGTCTGCATCTAACGGTTTTAGGTGAGGGCATGTTCGGTAACTAAAATACCAGCTTAATATTGCTCGACCAAATTTGGAGGAACCGTTTGGTATCTTAGGAGCAGCACAGTGTACCCTTATTACGAGTGAATTACTTCAAACCACTGGTGAAGTCTCCCAGTTCATAAGATCCTTTCAAGGTCCGTGACCACGTAATCGCTTTGCCATTTTGCGGTTTCTTCCAACCGTTAACAGCCACGTGTAATATATATATATATATATATATATATATATATATATATAATATATATAAACCCAGTAAGTGTAAACCAATTTTCGGTTGATGCAGTCGGTACCTTACCTACTTCTGCAGTTAAGAAACAAAGCGCCGGATTTGTTTTTCTATTGGAAGCTGAAGAGCTGCTCGTTGCTTGCTGGGTAAATGTTATGTGCGAATTGAGGTCTCCTCTTGAAATCATTGGTCTCGATACCGGTACCTTCTTGCTGCGCGTTTCAAGAAACCACAGATAAATCCGGTTGTTTAGGTCACTGCGACACATCGGCATGAATGTAGAGATTGTCGTTTGGTTTGAACGCTTGCATTTTGCTGGATTTGTGTTTCTACTTTTTACTGTAAGCCAGTCAGTGCCTTTCTTATGCTGATATTCAGATGACCGGCTACGTCTAGCCGACTTTCCGTTTATATCCAAGCGAACAACTTGTCTTTACTCCACCAATGTCAGGCAAGTTCGGTTGGCTCGACTTGACACGTTAATAGTAAACAAATGCGATGTGCTGTGGATTAGTCGGAACCGACATCACTACTAGCAATGAGATCAGTGGGGCAGCCTTAGATGATATTTGCATAACAACAGTCTCAGGTGGACAATCAACCATCTTAGAGATACTTAAAGTGTGCAGTTCGCTCACTGTCAAATTTCAGCGGGGTAGGATGGTAAAAGCTTGCCAGTTGTCCTGAGCAGTGAGCCCGGGACAAACCAAAGACCAGACAATAGAGACACGACGAGAACTGAGTTTAAACTTGAGCCAGACTAAACACAAATGAGCGATAGGCTTGCTGGATTCATGGTACATATTAATCTCTAATATGCACTTTCCACAGGAGTGGATTCTGGACCTTTGGTTTAGACACGGTTTCGAATGCTTCGAACTGGAACTGTATTCCTCAAGTTCCACGAAATTGAAGACGACGTAAAAAAAGACAGCATTGGTTGAGATACAGGCTAAAATTGAATCGCATTGAAAAATGCGGTCGTTTAAAGGATCATGATGATACCCTCCAATGTTATCACAAAAACGGCCGTCACCGCAAGCAGCATGGCTTAGAAGTGAAGTTCGACGGCGGAAAGTGATGATACTCTGACAAGGCGAAAATGTTCTGTGGAAAACTAACGGAATAATTCTCAACATTAAAGGTGACCGCAGCATTTTGAAAAGCATTAATTTAGCGGCGTGGTGATGAAAAATTGCAAGCACTGACAACGAACCGCTGCAAAATGGAACAAAATCAAAAAAATCCAAAGGACAAGATTTGCCACTTAAGGAAATCTCAGCGCTACTGGAATCTTAAACAGCCGTTATCAGAGTGCTATTCATGGCAAGCCTTGGGATGGAGAGTGAGGGTGGACAGCCTCATCCAAAAACCTCTGGTGATTGACAGTAAGGTGTGACTCCTGGTACTCTCACTCGGTGCTTACACCTCTAGTATACCCATTGAGATGTCTCTCGATGAGTAACCTGAACCCAATGTTATCGAGCAGCACAGACAGTCTGGCAACACTCACTTACATCTGTTAGCTAAACCAGAGAACAGACCGGAGCGCCTATCAAGACAGACACCACACAGACACTCACAAACGCGAACGCGTGACAAGAGACAAAGAACCCAACTACACGGACCCGTCTGCCCATGACGACAGGGCCATCCAAGCACACACCAACACCCACCTCCGTTCACCACGTAACTAGTGAATCTCGAATTTTAGTTTGACACGAGGAATGAGCACGCTCACACCAAACGCCGCCGGAGGGATCCTCCCTACGGTCACTGAACTTAAACTGCTCGTTGTCATTTATACACGAATCATCGACACGCCGAAAAAGGTTACGAAGGGGCGAGGAGCTTAGCCATCTCCCGCACGCCTCCCCGGAAGAAACCACAGCGTTCGTCAGCATTCAAATCAATCATATACATTGGCTTAACTGAAAACTCGGATAGATGTAAGCTACGCGACAAAAAACTCCTCCTGCACTCGCATAAGGACTTCTACTGCAAGACTTAGGTCCAAGACCCCCTCGAGGATATGTAGAAATACAATAATCTCAGTGGCAACTGAATACATCATAAAATCACAGACAAATCACAGCAGTGCAGTTCTCTCACCCAAAGCGAGAGCGTGAGCTATCAGAAGCGAATTAGAAGGAAGCAAACTGTTGGGCAACGAGAGAGAGAGAAAGAGCGAAGGCTCAAGCCCGACCACCACGCCGCACGTCAGAAATATAGAGGCTCCACAAGAAGAGTGAGGTGAGAGGCCTCACTCATGTCAAACATTACATCAAGGCCGACCTACAAGCAAACAGACCTGGGCCGGTTGCAGGAGACTAAGCAAAGAAGCGCGATGCTAGCAGAACACCACAGCTTCCTTACGGCTTTCACTGCCCCGCATCATTAAGTGCACTCACTTCACAGACAACTCGGCCAAACAACGACAACATTCACGCCACTGAGCTCGATTAGCCGCCATCTCACCTAACGTCTCAAGCCACCGACTCTCGAAGTCACGAGGGCCCCTTATCGCCAGCATAATCAAGGTCAGTCAATTTTCTACCGGATAGGAGGTCTACGCCGGCATCTTGTGAGTGCCGCAGGCGTCATACCGATAATGGGATTCATGACAAAATTAAACAAAAATGGTGAGTGAACAGCCTTGACGTACGCCGCTCCTGGTGCTGAAACTGTCAGATACTTCGCCGTAAACCCTAACCTGAGCTGAAGTATGGGAATAAAGCGCCGACAGTATGTTCACATACTTAGTCGGTACACCCCTACGTCTAAGCGACTCTAAAAGTGTAGATCGGTCCACCGAATCAAACGCACCTTTATAGTCGAGGAATACGGCGATTGTTGGCCGGCGGTACACATGACGCTGCTCCAGAATTTGACGAAGGGTAAAATGTGATCTATACAACCCCGCCAGGGCGAAACCCTGCCTGTTCTTCCCTAATGTTTACCTCCCGAACTGCAGTGAGTCGACGAAGTATAATGGATGCCAGAACCCTTGAAATGACTGGGGTCAAACTAATTCTCTTATGGTTTTCGCAAGAACCCCGATAAATTTCTTGAATATGGGAACCCCAGCACGAAGGGATGGTCTCCGTCGTCCACACAAGTTGAAACAACTGAGTCAATGCCTCTACTAACGCCTCTCCACCTTCTTTGAAAAGTGCCGGCACGAGATCATCTGGGCCAGCAGCCCTATTACGATTGAGAGCCGAAAGGCAATTGCGAACCTCAGTGGGTGGTTCCAAATCTACCGACCAGGGTGCTACATCACAAGTTTGTGGTGGCAACACAGTAGTCGCGGAAGAACCCAATCCGTTTCATTTGGCTTTGGAAAGGCCTATCTCATTCTGTTCAAAGTGACCTTCATAGTCGGCACGGTCATGTGCCACTCCGCCCTTCACAAGCGTTCTCAGCCTTGTGCCAATTTCTGGCACCCCGCCTACACGCTCGTCCTTTAATTGGGACATCACTGTACTGTCTGGATCTTTGTCTGGTCCACTTCTGTCCTTGTTTTCTGATTGGTCACAAACCCTTTAAATATGATCTAGTTTGTGACCGTGTTGTCTTCGGACTGAGTGACATAAAAAGAGCTCTGTCCGGAGGCCAGTCTTTTTCTGTTTCTGCGTTAGCCTCAGGTGGTTGGGTTGGCCGGGAAGATACGAATTAGTCGTGCTTACTTCGTAGTCAGTTGTTCATTACCGTTGAACGTCGTTCCGTTATCTACCGTTTCACTAACCGTTATTCTGTTGTCTGTTTACGCGCTCGTAGGCCGTAGATCCAGTCACAACATATTGGCTATCGTTTATCTACATCAAGCTTGGCCCCACCGGCGTCGGCCGGTGGGAAGCAATCAGTTGACGCTGTTGCAAGCGGCATCACCGAGTTTCATTACGATGTCCAGGCTGGCTTGACGTTTGATGCCTGGTTCAGACGGTACGAGGACCTGTTCAGTGTCGATTTCGGTACACAGGACGAACCGTGGAAGGTCCGTCTCCTCCTACGCAAACTCGGTACTGTTGAGCACGAGAAGTATGTCAACTTTATCCTTCCAAAGAACCCACGCGACAACTCCTTCGAGGAAACGGTTGAGACTTTGCGGTCCATCTTCGGTGATCAGTCTTCCTTGTTCAACACAAGGTACCAATGTCTGAAACTAGCCAAGTCAGACGACGACGACTACGTCACCTATGCCGGTGTGGTCAATCGCGAGTGTCAGCGTTTCAAGCTTGGTTCGCTTACCGAGGATCAATTCAAATGTCTGGTGTTCGTCTGCGGTCTCCACTCTCCGAAAGACGCAGACATCCGTACTCGCTTGCTGAACAAGGTCGAGCAAGATCCCACGACGACGCTTCAGATGCTCACCACGGAGTGTCCATCGCCTAATCAACCTCAAACACGACACTGCAATGGTCCAACGCGGCACTGGTGCCGTACATGCAGTACGTTCCGGCTCATTCACACACGGTTCGGGCAATGGTACGCGAACTCAGAATCTCTCACGGCATCACGGCCCCGGTTCACTTCCGCAGGACTTGGCTCGCATCCTCTGCGCTCATACGCCAAGAAGTCACCTCCGTCCCGTGCAGGCATTGCGGCGCCTGGCACTTTCATCGTGACTGTCCTTTCAGACGGCACCGTTGCTCTCGGTGTGGTCAACTGGGGCACAAGGACGACTTCTGTCAATCCCGGCACAATGACAGCGGTTCCTCTATCTCCAAGTCCCGGTGCAACCCCAAGTTCAAATCGAGGCTCAGATGCAAACCGGTTGGCAGATCCCTGAGCCTGCTGACCACTTTCCAAGTCAACATTCCCGGTCGACGGAAGTTCGTGTCGGTCATGATAAATGGCTTCCCAGTTCGATTGCAGTTGGACACTGCGTCGGATATTACAGTCATTTCGGAGAATCTCTGGAGAACACTTGGTCGACCTCCAATCCGACGGACGTCTCAATCCGCCACCAGCGCCTGTGGCGGCCTTTTGCAATTGACTGGCCAATTGCAGTGTTGCGTCTCATTCCGAGGCACAACTATTAACGGTTCCTGCTACGTCTCTGGCTCGAATCTCAATTTGCTCGGGCTCGATTGGCTGGAACAACTTGGCCTGGCCGATTTTCCAATTCGAGCAATCTGCAACCAAGTGCGGTCCCTGCCGCATCATGCAATGCGACAACTGAAATCGTACAACGCCAGTGTTTCAGGAAGGTCTGGGACGCTGCTCTCAGACTCAAGCAATCCTGCATCTATCTCCAGGAGCTCAACCCGTCTTCCGTCCGAAAAGACCGGTACCGTACGCAGCTTTGGCACTTGTGGACGCAGAGCTCAAACGCCTTGAGGAACAGGGCGTCCTCATTCCTGTGTCGTATTCTGCTTGGGCCGCTCCAATTGTCGTAGTCAAGAAGGCCAATGGCTCGATTCGCATCTGTGCCGATTTCTCAACTGGGCTCAATTCTGCCTTGAAATCGAACTGCTATCCACTTCCGGTACCAGAAGATCTGTACACAACTCTCAATGGCGGAACTTGTTTCGCCAAACTGGATCTCGCTGACGCTTATCTACAAATCGAGGTCGCACCCGAGTCCCGTGATTTGGTCACTATCAACACCCACCGCGGGTTATTTCAATATACCAGACTCCCGTTTGGTATCAAGACGGCTCCTGCGATTTTCCAGCAGGTGATGGATACGCTTCTCACTGGTCTCTCCGGAGCAGCTGCATACTTGGACGACATCTTGATTGTCGGACGCACCCGGACGAGTTACAAAATCGAATTCATGCTGTCCTGGAGCGTATCCAGGAATACGGTTTTCGTTTGCGACCGGAGAAATGCCAATTCTTTCTTCAATCCATCAAATACCTGGGCTTCATTTTCGATGCAGCCGGCCGTCATCCCGACCCTGAGAACATCCGGGCTATTCAACAGATGCCGCCACCCAAGGATGTCCCATCACTTCGTTCCTTCCTTGGGTTGATCAGCTACTACGGGGCATTCCTGTCCTCATTACATAACGTCCGGGCTCCGCTCAATCGTTTGCTGGAGAAAGACGCATCTTGGCACTGGTCTACCGATTGTGAAGCCGCATTCGTTCAGCTGAAATCGATGCTCAGCTCCAACCTGCTCCTGACCCACTATAACCCCAAGCTGCCAATCGTCGTGGCAGCCGATGCTTCCAATTACGGTGTTGGCGCCGTCGTCCTCCATCTGTTTCCTGACGGATCGGAAAAAGCCATTATGCATGCCTCCAGAACACTTACAGCTATTGAGAGGAATTACGGTAGGATAGAAAAGGAGGTCCTTGCATTGGTGTTTGCAATGAAACGGTTCCACAAGCTGATCTATGGTCGGCCGTTCACCCTACTAACCGAACACAAGCTTTTACCGTTAATCTTCGGTTCGAAGAAGAACATA
>LOND01000987.1:93329-103331 GCA_014220965.1 Paragonimus kellicotti
ATTCGCCATGTCTATGGTCTAAGCAAGGGACGAGGGAGGCCTGCCTGAAGCTGAAAGGCAAGAGACGGAACTTACCGGCTCAGTGTTACCACAGTTAGCTACATCTGTTGTGGGACCTGTAGAGTAATTATCAGAAATGGAGGTCGGGAGGGGCCTGAGAGCTAAATTTGATAGGACAGTGGGGGAGGGGTCAGCAGTAGCATGTTTTCGCCTATCCACCCTGCTGTATGCAGCAGATAGGGCGACCCGGTTTATACTGCGAGACGGCCGATGCAGTATGGAATTACTTGTTGTGAATATTCATGGTTGTGTGTGGGCTGAGATACTGCCAGGACGCCCAGACCTAGACAGGAGAACGATTAGGGTTCTCAACCAAAGCCTTTGGCTCAAAAGCCTGTACCGCAAGGCAGCGGTTGGGTGGCAATGTACCAGAACTGGTACTTTTTCCGGAAAAAGATGCCAACCTTCTTCCAACCCCCAACCTGGAGGACCAGGAGACTGGTTTGTCAGACCTCTACCCATTGGCCTGCCTGGTATGAGTGACTCTATCGGTGTGGTGACCACACCGTCCAGTTTAGCCCAATAGGTCATCGAAACGCTTCTTCTACCTCTCCTAACAAGCTTCAACTCCATTTTTTCTATAGATCATCATTAGCGTGAATGCTGTTTGTTATGAAACTTGGTGAAAATCAAAGGGTGATCTTTCGTCCCTCTGACAAGGTCACCTCGCCAAACTTACTAAGCAACGTGAGGTCCTTCAACACCACTTTTCTTTGGCCGCTTGTGCCCTTCGAACTGTGTGTACACCAGCGTCATCATCATTGACATCATAGACAGCAATACATGTGGTTCTCGACAATGCTAAACCGTCAGCTGGCAACCATGAAGAAAAAAATACACTATGGCCAAGAAGAAAAAGTTGGAGAGGCTCTAACTGCTAAAAATAACTACGTTCATATTCAATCTGTCAAGACCATCAAAGGAGCATTCTGGCTTCAACTGTACCCAGGCTACTGTTGTCAGTTACGCCACGCATGTTGTCCGAAGCGCGTGGAAGTCAACGTTTAAGCTGGATTTCGGAACGGTTCAAAATAGTTTCCCCCGGAGACAAACGAACAGTACTTCAGTTATCTGCAAATATGAGTTCACATCAAATCAAAGCCTACCGAATGGTTGTTAGAAAGTACGGGGAGTAGGATAACCTTTCGCAAACGTGAGTGCAACATCCACGATTTGATAAGCCACAATGTATTATGGCTCTTCACCATAAGGGATGCTTATTTGTCTCGGGGGTATAGTGAAGGTGATTTAAACGGACTGAAACGATGTCTTGCTGTCACACTGTCTCTATGACTGATACCATCACTGCGGGGTTCGGCAGATTGTACAGAAAAAATAGGAAGTTAAACTCTTCGCAACAATGGGTAAGTATTGATCATATCCCAAAATGGTTGAGAATTGCATTAACTTACCTGGTAGGGAGTAACACTCAGTGACGACGAAACGACACCTCATCCATTGCAAGGCGCTTATCGACAACAGGCTACAGCGTCAACACTTCGTGTTTAAGGTCCTGATGAATGCTGACAACTCAAATTCTCAACTATGTCGAAGCCTTGTTGATCAGCCATCGACAACCGGTTCTATGTGCACAAAAATAACTGACTTGATCTCTGCTTGCCGCGAATTTATCCGTGACTATCACTCATGAACCAGTTCTATTTGTAGCTTTGACCGTTTCATTCGAGCTTTGCATTGTTTCCAAGCTAATCACACGTTTACGAGTGACCAGAGTGTGCGAAATGGATTCACATTCGTAATTTGTGACTATTCTACTCAAACGGCTCAGAGGGATCCAATGTTCCAAGAAGTATTACACAGGAGCTTATGGTTAATCTGATGGTTCTTGTAGTATTTCTACAGCATTCATGGTTTTGTGTCCACATTGATTGTATCCCACAAAATGCTCTATCTCAAGAAGCAGTGTCTCCGTCAAAAGGGCACTGCGATCGCCGGAGTATTAAGGTACTGTACAATAGTGTGAATAGTTGCTTGAGAGGCACGAGCCAAAGTTTAAGCGAAAGAGAGTGCATGGTGATAGTTTTTATGAATTTAAGTTCCAGAAGAGGAGTTTAATTTAGATACAGGATTATAAAAATGTGGTGAGGTCAGATGAAAACTAAATGTGCATTTTGTCCGTTAGACGACAAGGCGAAAGGAAGAGACTCACCCTCGTTGTCAAAAACTGTTTCTTCTGTGGACTTTGACATCACGTAATCTGAAATATAACAATGATATGGATACTTGAGTACAGGAAGCAGAATGAAGGAATAAAGGGAAAAAATAATGCAGGCAGACTGAGAAAGAGAATTTTGTTTGCAAAAACAAGTGTTATTGTTGAATCGAACAGACCAAGAAAAGATACGGAACAGCGAGCCCTAAAATGCACACAGGTGACATCGCCTGGTAGAAACTATAGACACTATTGCACAAAATATGGCAAGCCTAAAGTGTCCGTTTGACATGTTAAAGTGGCATTCGTCTCGGGCGTCATCCATAAGAACTTAGTCGAGTCCAGCAGAACCTAAAAACCAGGATACAGCCAATGCGGCACTGTTGGTCGCTGCGGGTAACATTACATGAGCATCATTTTAACCTGCGAAAACATACCGCCCGATAAAACACTTTGAGATGATTATCGATACCAGGTGGCACAGAATGCTGGTTTAAGAATAACGCAAGCCTGTATGTGTTTGCCATTGGAAGTACTGTAAGATATATATGGATATTTTTATCACCTCAGCCACTTACGTGCGGCCACGAACAAATATATTGGAAAATTCTCATGAAAGGTGAGATAAAAAGAAACGATTAAGGAAATTAACAACGAATATGGAGGGGAGAACCAATTCACAACTCGAGCGTGACTACAGTATTTTACAGTGCCCCACAGCATTACCAATCAAGGGTCTCGTTGTTCCTCAGACCCAAACCAAGAAGTCGGAAACCAACGTTGACGCCGAAGCTTTTAAGCTCACGGCCTATGCTGCGCAATGATCGCCAGATTGTGGCCTCTAATCTAACCTAGTAAACATAAACACACCACGACTTAGCAAACGGTAGAATGGCTTGCACACAAAGTGCCAGAACAAAAAAAGCTTATGAAGAGGGAGTAGTACGCTCAGCATTTAGCAGGTCTGTCCATATGGAAGGAAAGCCCAGTGCAGTTATCCGTCGTCTTGTGAACTGAACCGTATTTGTAGCTGGATGGACTACTCAGACGAGAGTCAAGAAGTTTCAGTGAGTGTACAAGAGCCCAGAGGTTGGCAGCTGAACGAATAGTAGTGCCATACGAAGCAGTAGCATTCTTATGTATTGCATTCCGTATACGTGTCCACTGTCTGGTCGGCGAGGATTCAGAGAGAAGACAAGCGTCCACTGGTAGGTATAGAGCGCTTGTGCTTCTGCCAGTTTACGTACGTCAACAACAAAGTAGCCCCTTGTGAAAGCGTAGGGTGAACTTGATATATACCAACACACGATCGGAATCCACGTAGGTGCTCCGGATTGAATTGCAATATTGGAAACAGTCACACGCTGATTGCAGACGGTTACACGGTCGACCTTTCCACGATTGAACCGGCGATAGAGGCCGCCAGGTAGCGCATCGATGCCCAGAGCGTTGAAAATTAGCACTTGCCAAAAAATGACTATTATCAGCACAGAACTGCAGAAACCGTTAACCGTTGTCTGTTCGACGAGTATCGTAAGAGTACCGGCCATCTAAATCACGCTAGTCAGCGCTTAGTTTGGCAACTTAGGCGTTCAAGTTTCCAACCAGTACTACAATGTTCCGTGTGCCGCGCCGTATGCAGAAGGTTAGTGAGCTGGTGATAAAAATCATCTTTGACCACGTCTGGACTGCAGTCTGTGGGAGCATATGTTGCAACAACAAACAGACAGCGTTTGTGGTGACCGCATCTCGATGCTCTAACCGTACCTTCGAGTCTGACGGCGCAAAGACAGCTGTTGAATAGTACCCAGTCAAGCAGCGCGTTGTACGCGCGTTTGTATGGGGAAATTCTAACACAGGATTAGCAGGTGACTTGAGCTGCAGGGTCCCGAGACAAGTTCACATTGCGTGTAGGATGATGAAACGGCTGACGGAGATTGAAGATGTAGCACTGAACTATAATCCTGAAGTGTTTCAGTACGACAACAGATACCATTGGCGAGGATCTCCAAAAGTACGTGCAAGAGCTGCCTGCCGACCTATTTGCATGTTCGAACATTAAATGTGACAAGCTTAAAAGATCTTCGAGTGGATGACGAGTATGTGCTTGTATCCTCTAGACAAAGAAACCGTGGTGTTTGACACTATTATTCTAGGTATGACTTCCGTCGCCAGCAGCAAGTGTGTTAAGTCTCTGGCGCGTGCCTGAAAACAAGATGAGGAAGTCATCAGCTAAAGAGTTGTATGACGAAAGAGGAGGAAAGGAAACAAATTCGTTTACTGTGGCGGAATTTAATATGGGAACAGAACCAGTTGCCGACACATCGGCCAAAGAGTTGACAGGAAGACATGACGAAATTTATAATTAATATAGGTTTGATGTCCATAATTGCGGGAACAGAATACTCCTCAGTTGTCCAGACCAAGGAAGAAAAGGGTTGGCTTGCAGAACCCCAATCGGAGCCTTTGGTTCAAAGTGAAACTAACTCATAAGGCAGCGGAACGAAGCGCGGGGTTCGCAGTCCATTGGGGGCCGGTGACCAGTAGTGATTTGAATCACACACCTTTCGGATGAAGTCCATCCATGCATGATTTAAACATTGTGAAAGACTTTAGATTGTTGTGGTCAGTGCGCATTCATTTTAATCAAATAGTTCCATGGACCTTGAACAATTCACTGCGTCCACATAAGGTGGTGCTCACCATTTCATGTTTCTTTTCATTTCTTGTACGATCGACATTAACCGGCTATGAAAAGGTGCCCACAACTAGTCTGAATTGATTTGAGCTGGCGATAAACTTTCCCCGAGAGGTCATCGAGTGGAATGAAAAGGACAATTACTGACAAGCTGTAATGAGAGCGAAACTCGAGTCTAGTGCTTCTTTTCGAAAGGGGCCGACTGGAAAGTCTATGGGAATGCGATCAATTGTGAGTGCTGTTCAATATATATGAAGACATTTGTTTGTTTCCATTAGTTTCCTCGCCTCACGGACTGCTCCCATTATTTGTCGCCTTTGATAACGTTAAAATTTGCCACTTTAGTTTACGTACTATAACACAATGACGTACACAAGATCCAGCAGTGCTGATGGATCTAAAATCGAGTGTTGATGGTCGATTCAGCTACCGCGTGACTGTTCAGAACGATATGCAGTGTCAAACGTGCCCACATCGGTACCATTTCAAGCAGGACCAGTACAAGCCTGTTCCTGACCCACTATAACTCCAAGCTGCCAATCGTCGTGGCAGCCGATGCTTCCAATTACCGTGTTGGTGCCATCGTCCTCCATCTGTTTCCTGACGGATCGGAAAAAGCCATTATGCATGCCTCCAGAACACTTACAGCTGCTGAGAGGAACTACGGTTAGAAAGAAAAGGAGGCCGTTGCATCGGTGTTTGCAGTGAAACCGTTCCACAAGCTGATCTGTGGTCGGTCGTTCACCCTATTAACCGATCACAAGCCACTGCTGTCAATCTTCGGTTCAAAGAAGGGCATACCGGTGCATTCCGCCAACCGACTTCAACGCTGGGCCACCATCTTGCTCGGCTATGACTTTCGGATCCAGCATCGAAAGACAGAGGATTTTGGGCAGGCCGATGCTCTCTCCCGCCTCATCAGCAACCATCGACCGGCCGAAGAAGATGCGGTGATCGCCACGGTGTCTATTGAGCCAGACACCATCCGACAGTTATCCGATGCCGTCCGCGCCCTTCCGGTCACTGCAGTTGACATTAAGCGGGCCACACGGGAAGATCAAGTCCTCCGCCAAGCTGTCCAGTACGCCCAAGGCCGTTGACATACCACGACTTTGACAGAAGACCTACAACAACTACAACAACGTCGTGAGTCTCTTTCACTGCCTGATGTTTGCAGATCGTGTCGTGGTTCCAGCCAGTCTTCGTCCGTTGGTTCTCCGCCAGTTCCACGCGGGCCATCCAGGCACCAGACGAATGAAAACGGTCGGTCGCAGCTATGCTTACTGGCCTGGCATGGATCGTCAAATTGAGGACGTGGTCAAACGTTGTTCAGTTGCCAGCAAGCTGCCCGAAACCCAACCCGCCAGATGCCGATTCCATGGCCTCAATCGGAGCATCCATGGTCGAGAGTTCACGTCGATTTCACCGGTCCAATAAACGGAGATTTCTTATCTCGTCTTGGTTGACGCATTTTCCAGATGGCCTGAGATCGTACCACTGACTTCACCAACGACGACTGCGACTATCAACACACTTCGACGACTATTCAGTCAACATGGCCTCCCACAAACCAGTGTCTGACAATGGTACCCAATTCACGTCCGGTCAGTTCGGAGAATTCTGCCGGCGTAACGCTACTGAACGCGTTCGGTCGCCTCCATATCATCCGCAGTCCAACGGGCAGGCAGAACGCTTCGTCGACACACTGAAACGTGCCCTTCTCAAATCGCGTGGGGAGGGGGCGTCTGAAGAAATCCTACAGCAATTCCTGTTTGTCTACAGGACGACTCCTAACAAGTTGCTGAGTGGTAATCAATCTCCTGCCGAAGCCCTTATGGGTCGTAAACTGCGAACCACGCTGACCTCCATGATCCGACGAAGCAATTAGAACGGAAGCAATTTTCTTCAGACGAACACGCTCCGTTATCAGTTCAATCGCCCGTCTACATCCGCGATTATCGATCCGACCACAACCAGTGGGCAGGTGTGATAACGAAACGCCGGGGAAAGGTGCTTAATGAGATTTCTGTTGCGAGGGACACTTTGGTCCGCCATCGCAATCAGCTCCGGCCACGCCATGGTGTCAAAGAAATCTGTGAGGACCAGGGAACTATACCGTTTTACCTACTCCTGGACACGTTCGAGATTCCCGAAGCGTGTGCCATCTACCTCGCTGATAGCTTCACTGACAGACGGTCGCCTGGGACCAGTGGCACGGATCAGCTTAAACAGTTTGCCGGTGTTCCCTGAGGCAAAAGCGGTTTCCATTTCCTTAACTGAAGTACCCGGACTGCATCCGGGTACTTTGGGCCACGGCACCTTGGCAACGGTACACCATTTGAATATGGCCGTGTTTGCAGTTGCTCACTTGTGGGCTGTAAACGGGCAACTAAGTTATCGTACAGACTACGCTCGATTAACAGTGAGACTTTTATTTGCATGCAAGTCTTCTATAGCAAATTATAAAATACGTACCTGGAATTTAACATCATCGGTTAGTGTCTTCAAGTTAATCTAGCTACGCTGATCTTTAATACTTACCGATTTAAGTAGTTCACCCTGAACCCATTTGGTATGATACATTCCTTGTCCAGGAAGGTATGGGTGTTACTGTACCTAAAGACCCATATGATTCTGACAGGCACTACCCCAAATGCTACCTTGAGTTTGTTTATTTGAGCTGTTGCTTGATGCGCCTTGCTCCAAGCTTTTTCTGAAGACAAGTATGTGTCCCTGCGCTTCCTTTTCCGGATGTAGTAAGATATGGTGTCTTTCAGGACGTCGATTTGCACCGCAAACGTGTCGTTTCCTACATTTCTGTTAGCAGTGTTTCGTTTTTAGACACAGGAAACGCAGTTTTAACGCCTTGACAGTTTCTTGGCGACCGTCAAAATTTGGGAAACCGAACTCTGAACAACAGTCAATTCAGTGTGTCGTCACACACTTGGGACACCGCAGTATGTAAACCTTACTGTCGACCTAGGAGGCACGGTCAAGTACATGAGCGTTTACTGCCTACACTCTATATTTATCAACTTCAAGTTTGGTTGCGAATGTCAGAGTGCTGAATTGAGGGCAACTGCTTGATCGGTCAGAAAACATATGGAAAAGCCTCGTGCTGAAAGCGTCCGTCTTATCGCCCACAAACCGAATCAACCAACAAAGGATGGTTCGAGCTCAAAACGCAAAATGTTGGTAGCTTCCTTAAACCACTTTGTCCGGGAAGAACCCAATTCCCCGAAAATACCGTTTCATTTGCCTTTGGAAAGGCCTATCTCATTCTGTTCAAAGTGACCTTCATAGTCGGCACGGTCATGTGCCACTCCGCCTACACACTCGTACTTTTAATTGGGACATCACTGTACTGTCTGGATCTTTGTCTGGTCCACTTCTGTCCTTGTTTTCTGATTGGTCACAAACCCTTTAAATATGATCTAGTTTGTGACCGTGTTGTCTTCGGACTGAGTGACATAAAAGAGCTCTGTCCGGAGGCCAGTCTTTTTCTCTGTTTCTGCGTTAGCCTCAGGTGGTTGGGTTGGCCGGGAAGATACGAATTAGTCGTGCTTACTTCGTAGTCAGTTGTTCATTACCGTTGAACGTCGTTCCGTTATCTACCGTTTCACTAACCGTTATTCTGTTGTCTGTTTACGCGCTCGTAGGCCGTAGATCCAGTCACAACATATTGGCGAACGGGTCTGGTGATTTTCAATTATGGTTGACGAATCCGTTGATTTAAAACGTCTTCTCGCGCAGCAGCTCAAGCTTATCGAGGCGCTCACTGATCGTTTATCTACATCAAGCTTGGCCCCACCGGCGTCGGCCGGTGGGAAGCAATCAGTTGACGCTGTTGCAAGCGGCATCACCGAGTTTCATTACGATGTCCAGGCTGGCTTGACGTTTGATGCCTGGTTCAGACGGTACGAGGACCTGTTCAGTGTCGATTTCGGTACACAGGACGAACCGTGGAAGGTCCGTCTCCTCCTACGCAAACTCGGTACTGTTGAGCACGAGAAGTATGTCAACTTTATCCTTCCAAAGAACCCACGCGACAACTCCTTCGAGGAAACGGTTGAGACTTTGCGGTCCATCTTCGGTGATCAGTCTTCCTTGTTCAACACAAGGTACCAATGTCTGAAACTAGCCAAGTCAGACGACGACGACTACGTCACCTATGCCGGTGTGGTCAATCGCGAGTGTCAGCGTTTCAAGCTTGGTTCGCTTACCGAGGATCAATTCAAATGTCTGGTGTTCGTCTGCGGTCTCCACGCAGACATCCGTACTCGCTTGCTGAACAAGGTCGAGCAAGATCCCACAACGACGCTTCAGATGCTCACCACGGAGTGTCATCGCCTAATCAACCTCGAACACGACACTGCAATGGTCCAACGCGGCACTGGTGCCGTACATGCAGTACGTTCCGGCTCATTCACACACGGTTCGGGCAATGGTACGCGAACTCAGAATCTCTCACGGCATCCCGGCCCTGGTTCACTTCCACAGGACTTGGCTCGCATCCTCTGCGCTCATACGCCAAGAAGTCACCTCCGTCCCCGTGCAGGCATTGCGGCGCCTGGCACTTTCATCGTGACTGTCCTTTCAGACGGCACCGTTGCTCTCGGTGTGGTCAACTGGGGCACAAGGACGACTTCTGTCAATCCCGGCACAATGACAGCGGTTCCTCTATCTCCAAGTCCCGGTGCAACCCCAAGTTCAAATCGAGGCTCAGATGCAAACCGGTTGGCAGATCCCTGAGCCTGCTGACCACTTTCCATGATTAACATTCTCGGTCGACGGAAGTTCGTGTCGGTCATGATAAATGGCTTCCCAGTTCGATTGCAGTTGGACACTGCGTCGGATATTACAGTCATTTCGGAGAATCTCTGGAGAACACTTGGTCGACCTCCAATCCGACGGACGTCTCAATCCGCCACCAGCGCCTGTGGCGGCCTTTTGCAACTGATTGGCCAATTGTACTGTTGCGTTTCCTTCCGAGGCACAACCATTCACGGTTCCTGCTACATCTTTGCCTTGAATCTCAATTTACTCGGGCACGATTGTCTCGAACAACTTA
>LOND01000988.1:14888-31501 GCA_014220965.1 Paragonimus kellicotti
AGCAAATTCTTGAAGGTGTACATTTACCAATGCACAGTCTCCGGAACACACTATGGGAGCTGCATCGCTCATGTGATGATTCACTTTCCGGGTTTAATCGCTACTGCTGAGTCGTGGTTCTTGCCAGACACCACAGGTAACGTGCTTTCGTTAAAGAACCCCTGCATCCTCTCTCGGGATCGGGAAATGGGTGTCGGCGGCAGATTGTCTGTATATCTACCAGAGAGCCTCCACCCTTTTAAGTACAGACTTCTCTCTCACATAAAACCACTGCATCCCCTCTGGCGTTCCTTTAGAACCGACAGTAGCACAACGTGCGAGAGTGTAATTTATCGTCCTGCGAACGCCACGTTTTATAGTGATGAAAAACTCACTCATGTGTTTTCGTTACTGGAAACTCCTACCTTCCTCACATCTATTTAAAACCCGTGTCTACACCTGGCATATCCGACTCAATGGCTGCTTGATTTTTCAGTGTCGCCTCAGTCCTAGGTTGAACGAAACAAGCACAGACCTTGAATAGACGGCGCACAAGCACTATATCGCCCTGACTAGCTTTCATACTACCAAATGAACGCTTGGTGGTAACAAATATAAATCACAGTAAGTGACCATGCCATTGGTAACGGTGGACGGACGTTGAGCAACCTTCAGGGCCATAGTTCATCGGGTCATCGAAGAGCACGTGGTCTGAGAAGGTAAAGCATTTACTGGGGCGTAACTGTCGTGAGGTCATGGTCACTAAACGCAGGGCATGAGATCAGTTTTGGTACGAATGTATTGATTAGACTTGTTCATCGTACACATCGTCGCGCAACAGATACAACGCAGCAGCTGGACATGACCGCGGTGCTCGCCAGGACGACCTTGCGGAAAGATCGAGGTCGAGTCCAAAGGCTCCTGCACGCCTTTCCTAGGTGTCTAAATCTAAACAAATTCTATCCAGTGTTACGACCCCCGGTGGACCTACCAAAACAAACAGTGAAGAGGCTGTAGCCATTTTATCACAACCGACGGTTGCGTATGGAACCCCAGCACACACCGTACTGCTGCGCTTTTATAAATCACGGTTTAGTAACGCCAAATTTCAAGAGATCTTCAGTGACTGTCCTCAGGAAGCCTGAGGATTCCAAGACACATAAGTCACCCGGTTAAGACAGCATACAACCTAGTTTCCTCAAGGACGGGGCGGACTCCCCGGTGGCTCCACTGCCCGTACTATTTTGTCATTAGTCGAACGAGAGCAAACTCCTCAGTTAGTGGAATTACTGTCAAGTGATATCTCACCATAAGTGTGGTATATATGGCAATGCTGCAAACTACATTCCTATCGCTTTACTCTCGATCATACCAAAAGTCCCGTGAGGATTAATCGGGGACAACATTCGACACCAAGTATTGAAACGCGACCAGTTACGCCTCAACAACATGGATTCCGTCAAGGACGTTAGTGCACAACCAAGTTGTTGGTAGCAAACGAATCACGGGCCAAAATATTGGAGTCTAACAGCAATGCGGGTACAGCTCACCTAGATTTTGTGAAAGCATTTGACACGGTTGATCATGATATCTTGCCAACGAAGGTAGAGTCTTGCGGCACCTCAGACCAACTGGTAACCTGACTGCAAAACTACGTGTCGGCCAAGATTTCGAGTGTAGCTGTCCGCGGAATATGGCCTTCCATACACCCTGCCACTAAGAGAGCACATCTGGGCTCCAGTTTTGGATCATTGTTCTTGGTATTCCTGAGTCACACCAGCACCGACATCTGGGATGGCCCGGAAAAACTATATCTTAGCATAACACAAAACTCCACGCCATTTAATATAAGTACGGTGCCGTCCTATATGCCTGCTGAAGTTCCGAAGACATTACATTGCAGCGGCCCCTTTCGGGCAGTTTCTCAGCAATATGACCCAGGTAAGTTTACCTCACAAGATCTGGAGGCTCCCTGAAACACCACATTACTAGCACGCAGAGATAACAGTGCTGCACGCTCAGTAGAACGTTATGTATATGGTATCAACACAGCCTTCTTCTCAGGCTCAATCTGTAGTTTATCAGTTGCCAATCTGGAACATTAGGCTAATCGAAAACGTTGAAGAGATAACTACCAAATTAATGCCGGGAATGAGAACCCTGCCTTATGCCTCGAGGGTCGAGAAGAGGAAATTGTTCTGTCTGGAACGTCAACACCCTCGTGGGGGCATGATAATTGTCAGCGAAGTTCTAGATAAGCCTAATCACTTCTGCACCCGCCCATTAATCGGTTGCGACAATCCAACATTGAGGATACAATCGCTGACGTTAGAAGGGCAACAAGGCAGACCTAATTGCGAGTATTCTTCCTTTTTGTGCGAGTGCCTAGATGATGAAACAAGTTTCCCGAGGCAATTCTTGCAGCACCAATCATGGATGACTTCAAACAATCATTCGACACGTGCCACGGTTCTGTACAATTTTGGCAGACAATCATCTATACAGACTGCGGATTGCGTGTTCTGTCACCAATTTTGTGTAGTTCACATAGACCTGAAATGAGGAAGTCTTCCAGTGACCACTCTGTCCACAGTTTTTGCATCTACTTATTCATTATTTTTAAAGAAAATTATCTTTTTTCCATGACAATGCTTCGGTGTATGTGGTGTGTATCCGTGCTTGTCTGAGGTCTGGTTCGTATGCGATCTGCACGTGCCCGGAATACTGTAGGCCAATTCACTCCGCCTATCACTATACACCCACTGCTTTCAAATTATTATTCATTATTCAAAAGGCGTATGGATATCGCACGCCATCCCACCGTTACGTACGTTCATGTGACAGGGTGCTGACCTGTAGATCAGCTATCAGTTATCCGGCCTTACCGCTGTATTGGACCCGGGACGAGTATCTCAACTTCACGCACCGTTCCACAAAATCGCGAAACAAGTCATCTACAAATGAAGACATTCCTGAACCTGTAACATATCTGCTGAACGTAATGAACCTACGGACATCTTAGACAGTAATGTAATAGATCTAAACACTATATAGGTATAGGTACGAACACAAAGCCAAAATGTGGTGAAAATGAAAGAAAGTGACTCATAACTGTCCGTGTAAGTGTGTCGGTTTAGAGCTCCACTATACTGAATGAAGGTACCCAAAGACTACGATCCACCGTGCCTTTCCAAATGGATTTGAGTCTGCAGCGGGGATAACTGTGACGACAGACAATTCCGGCGATATGCTGAAGTGGATGATTGATTCCTTAAGACGTGAACTTTCCAGAAATCAGCACACAGACGACATCATCATCAAATGCATTATCCATCCATATGGTTTAGAAACCAAGTATAGATATAGGCTTCGGAGAGGTAAAAGGTGCGAAAAACAATGAAAAATGTAGAACACAGAATGCTGTACAATATGCTACATTACATTAACGCCCTATATCATTAAATGAGCGGCGAAAATTTCCATCCTAAAACCTAGACCATTTCCCGACCATCATGAGCCCAAATGGGGCTTGTGGTGACAGAAGTCCTGGTATCTAATTTGTATACATTCGTTGAGCATGCCACATTAGCAAAGGACTTTGCAATCACTCATCATTTTAACAATCTTATTCTCATTGTCAAACTGAAGTGGAGCATTTGTTTTCCCCAGTTGTTAGAGTACAATGGGATCACTGATGTTCACATGTTCAAGCGACTGGACATCATTATCACTCGCCGCATGTTTTGTGAAACGAACTGGTCTGGACTTAAAATGTTTGATTCCCTGGCGGAATTTTAAACATTACGGTGCGCAGGCGTGAGGTATGAATTTCTTGCGAAAGTTCTCCAATTATGGTGTCGCCGGGGGAGGGTTGCTGGCTGCTGCCGGCGCACTTGGTATTGGTTTATCTCAGTGTATCTATACAGGTATCATGGCATTGATTATCGGATTATTTTTTATCAGTCGACGGTGGACATCGTGGGATAATCTTCAGTCGTATTGGTGGAGTTCAGGACGAGATATATCCGGAGGGACTGCATTTCAGGTAAAAAAAATAGCGGAGTAACATTTCTCGTAGAATCCCTTGGTTCCAGTATCCTATCATTTATGACATCAGGTCAAAGCCGCGTAAAATTACCTCACCGACCGGAAGCAAAGGTAATGCGCGTAATGCAGGATTTATTCGTTATGGCCTTTTTAGTCTTATTAGTTTTGTCTTCGTAGCGCAATTGTACTCATTATTTTTTTCCAGAGATTCGTCGACAAACGTTATCGAGAACGTGTTCAGCGCTCCCCGTGCATTCACTGCTCTGCAAAGATCGATGTGACGTGGCAGCTCGTGTTCCACACTATTTGCTGGGGGTTGACATACTGATGACAACCTTTACAGGTTGTAAACGCCGATTCCTTAACTCTACGATCCACTTTTTCGATGTTGGCTGTAGCTACATGGTTGGAGCATATGGGCGTAGTAAAATATATGAGGCACATGAGGTCAGATACACTGTAACGGGTACTAACTGAGTGTGTTACCTACATTAATCTGATGTTTCCTTTATATTGCCAAAACTATGGACTATACCCTGATACACTCAAATAGGATTCATTCTTGTGAGTTAGTGATTCTTAAGAAAATGCGAAGTGTTTTCTAACTGATCCTGTCTACATATGGTGTTCCCAAAGAGCACCTTACGGAATTTTGCAGACAACAATGAGTGGAAGTAGTAATTCACTTTTAATCGTCTCCGAGCAATACGCACGATCTTTGGGTAAACGTCCTGGATGCTCAGAAAAACCCTATTATGAACCATGTACTTTAAGCCTATGCCTACTTTTTCAGGTCGTTTTTTTTAAACGACGGAAGTATTTGGAATACCAAAGTTATCGGAAATATCCGATAACGCAACTATCCTGCTGGATGCGATTGATTGTTCTTAATACGTTACCTAGTTTGAATCCATATTTGTGTTAACGTCACATTTTCTATCCAATGTGCTTTTGCGCTACCACCCCTACTACTTCCTAATAGATACACTTTTCGTGGAACATCCTGCCTTCCACATTCAGGCTAATTTCAATTTCCGTGATCTCGTTTGCTACCGTTCACCGTTATGTAGACTTTACATATGGTTCAAGGGCAAGTCGCCCACTTGGACCTAGAACGCCAAGTCATTTTTTAGTAGCTTTTGGATTAGCATGTCTGAATTCTTCAAACTTGATTAACTGACTACTGGATGTTTAACCATCACCACTTCTTGGATTGTTACTACTGTCTCTTCCGAAGCGGGTGCCCGCAAGATACTTCGAATCGTTAAATGCCACAGGGCTTCTCACCCAGGCAGCCATCTTCCTATTCTTCTCCAGTGTTGCGCGTAGTAGGCAGCTAATTCATTGATGAAATATGATCAGGAGTCTCTTCCTGGAACTTAGCACCTCGCCATTATTATATCCTTACAGAAATGCTCCATGTCATACGTGATTTGATCAACGAGGTCTAAATCTGACTTCTATCGCTTCTAACCCCCTGCCGAGACTCAAATAAAAGGGTGCATGCCTGTTTCTACCCTTGCCGTGACTGTGCATCGAATCTTCATTTTAATTTGACATTGATCGAGGCAACTATCGGTTGTCTTAGACGTCTATGGATGCTCATTCCTTTTGGCAGGACTGTTCTCTAGTCTTGTCTTCTGAACAAAGGTGTATGCAACAAGTATATTGAGCTTATCTGAGCTTTGTACAGGTCAGCTTGAAGGCGCAACGTGGTAGCTACATTATGGCACCAAGGTACCAAGACGCCTGTCTTTGGGGTTTGCCTACGTGGACTCAGCGCTCCTTTCCGGTTGGGGTCCAAGTGATCCGGAATATCTGGGGTTAGATACTGACTTCCTTTGTTAGGTTTTGTGTCAAGTATTTACGTTTGTGGATAGACCACTCACGTGATTTACCAAAAGTGATCTTTCACAGGTTGCTTCGTGAAACGACTCAGTGCATTCGTCGGTAGTACAGAAGACACTAGTGTGAAGCATATTTGATTGTTTCACAGTGGTTACTTGTGACCGTCTGCGTGGCGCACCTCTCCTGTAGAATGGCACATTCCATACTGCATTTTATGCGGTTTCCAAAAGGTTCATGCAATTATCACTGCTTTTTTTGCTACTGCATTGCTTCGGATAAAGTGACAAGCTAGCTTGTGTCCATAGGCTACAAACAGTTTCAACAGACCGGTAGTCGAATGATGTTTGCATTTCAACTTTGATCTGAGGTTTGAAGTACGGGGTATCAGAAGGGGCTCGTTTATGTAAAGTCCATGACGTCAATGGCGTCAATAACGTGTAGCAACCCAGGCTATCTGCAGAATGATCAAATAAAATTCAGATTTTACGAGACAGTATGGTGATGGTAAACACCGAAGTTTCTCCAAGGTCCGTAATTTTTGTCGAAGTTTAGGGAGTCCAGACAAAAGTGATCAGCCTGAGAAATTGGTCCTTCTTAAGATGTTAGCGTACATACGTATATGTATTGCGCGTTGGACACTGAATTACTGGGAGCTGCTGACACTATTTCAGATATAGAATGTCACATGGTTTCAATCGCCATGCATGTGGTCTTGAACAGCTCTTTTAACCGTCGTATATTTAAATAGTAACCCATTACAATACTTTTTACAGATCTCCAAACGGTCAACCTCACATTACGAGTGTTGTCTCGTCCAGAAGTTAATAACCTTCCGAAAATCTACCGTACTTTGGGTACAGACTACGATGAACGGGTCTTACCGTCCATTGTTAACGAAGTACTGAAGGCCGTGGTGGCTAAATTCAATGCCAGTCAACTTATTACACAACGTCAACAGGTCTCGCTTCTCATTCGGAAGCAGTTGATTGAACGGGCTCGAGACTTCAGCATTGTAGTGGATGATGTATCCATTACTGATTTGACGTTCTCTCAGGTTTATTCCGCTGCTGTTGAGGCCAAACAGGTAAGTGTCCGCATGTTGTGTCTTGAAGGCTCATTGGTTTCTGGTCGCTTTTCTTTTTACTGTTGCGTGTATATCCGTTGTTTTGTCGGTGGTCTTTGGATTTTATTGGTCAGAACTTTCCTGCCTATCGTAGGAAGGAAATGCTCATGTTTTCGTGAATTGAAAGAAGTGTCACATGAAGCAAACATGAGTCTGGGTTAAACGGCTCAGCTACTCTGCAAACGAGTTAACTACAGGAGTATTATTGTTTCTAATGCCCACATCCAAAATAGACTGCTCATTTCGTTTATCATGATGCACTGTTTCCCAAAATTCAGCGCCCGCGTCACCAGAGTATACTCTTGAGTCAGTGATTTCCTTTGTAGTGGACAAGTGGGTATGCGCTAGACCCTCGTCCACTAACAATTTAAAACGCCTTTCCTGAAGAGCAATCGAAACGTAGTCCCAACAGGCATCGAACTAGAGAACGCAGTGGGGTTTAGAAACAAACCGTATATTTCCAGCAATGTTTGGAAATATAAGTAGTTAGCTCTAGCCTAGTCTGGGACCAACGGCAGCAACCAAGAGAAGAAAGAAAAGAAGCGCGAGGTGGGCTACCGCCCACTCGGCGGCACTCAAAAGCGCGCCAAGCGAAAAGTGCGTGGAACCTTCGAGTGCGTTAAACAACGCTCGAAAAGGTCCGGGTTAAACGACCTTGAAGAATGGAATAGTAGATGAGTCGTTAGGAAAAGGACAAGCGTTCGCTGCGTGCAATTAGTTGCACGACTGAAGAAAGTGGCACTGAGTTCATATCAGGCCTCCTATAGCAGGCGTACACAGAATCATGCGTACAGAACAAGCAAGCGGGAAAACGGTTGCAGCCGGGATCCTTAGAGAAGCCACACGATCGCTGGTCACTACACCTTCCCTCGAGCGCAATCATTGCCAGCACTTTTGTTTCATATTTGCACGTTTTGAGCTGCACCATCTTTACACTTATTACACACGAATGCACCTTTTTAACGTCACCGGTGACTCAACTTGATAATAGCAATACGCACTCTTGCTATCCCCGATAATATATCATCAGCAACGTAACAAGCTAACGATGTAGTACTACTCAAGTATACGAAACCGTCCACAGTTCCAGGCAGATTGCCTGCAGAATAGATATAGTATAGTAGGAATGCTTCATTCTTGAAGCAGCACTTTGCTCCTTATTATTCCGAGTGCCGTCTATACAAACCAGCATGCCTAGTCATCCTGTCTTGCGTGGTTTGCATATCCTTCACAGGGCGGCTGAACAAACTAGTTTTCTTCGCATATTCCATTTCGTTCAGCTTGACGCTGTGCTTATTGAATTCCCTAAGTGCATCTTTCAAAATATCCATAGGAAAACTGAGTAGAACGGAGGAGATCGGATATCCTTGGTGGGCACCACCAGGAGTAATAAAAACTCGAGACGGTTGCCCCTAAAATCTCACCCTGCGTGCAACGTGCGCTTGCAGTGATCGCACCAGATTCACTTATTCCCCTGTAATTTCTTTTGAAGAGGGTCAGTTCTAGAAAGCATTGCAGGCATCCAGCTCGAAGGCATCCTACTACTGTCGATTGTTAGAAGACTGTCGATTTTCCGAATCCCTGGCTGTTCTTTACGTATCTACCTTTTCCTGTGTTTATTCAGCCGATGCTGTTGTCACACAGGTCAAACGTTTGAATCGGAGATTCGGCTAGGAACCCTAAACCAGTCTGTTTCTCGGGAGTGTTAGGACTTATCGTTGCTCCGATAGACAACTCTACTCCTTTTAACATTCCTCCGCCGCCTTTAATTGTCATATGTTCAATCCAAGACAGCTTGTAGGCTTTGACGCTTTCAATGCCTGCATTCTGTGACAAATAGGTTGGCAAGCAGCGTTGGTGAGCATCCTGCTGAGTCAGATACTGTATGTGTGCTGTATCTCCGAAGAATGCCATTTTCACTGTGGTTTTGATATTCTTTTGGATTCACCTTTAGGTAATGTTGTGGCTCAACAGTTCTTCCTCGGGGTCTCCGGTGACGATGCAAGCGAATCCTACTTAACGAGATGTTAGATTGCCTCATGACAAACCGCAACTTGATGATGATGATGATGATGGTGATGAACTACTTCCAAACATTCGACTTGGAGGAATAGAGTATGCAGACGACATCGCGAGGGTTCACCGCGAGATCACATCATCTTAAGTAGATTAGGTGCTTTGGTTCGTCAGTTTGGTACTGCCTTTTCACCGTCTCAATACATGATGCCGTTGTAAGATTGGCTGGATCTGCCCCTGCTTTCACTCTCGACGGTGGGCCTTTCGTCATCATCATATACAGCAATACATCAGTGGTTCACACTGATGCTTAACTGCCGCACAACCACGACAGTAGAAACGTTCATGTACCTTGGGAGTTGTATCAGCGCTGTTGGAATGTCTGGTGGGATCAGCAACTATGTCACTAAGGTTCGAATGACATTTTTCAACTAATGGTGTCTGTGGCACCAGCGTGTTCTTGGTTTTCCTGTGAAAGGCCGAGTGTATAATGCCACTGTAATAGCGGTCTTACCGTACATCCGCGATACCTGGTTTATTCGCTCAGAGGATGTCCACGGTGTCCGTTTTCGACCATCGGTTTCTTCGAAGCACTAGCTGTGCGTGATGGGAACACCGTGTCGGAAATGAATTTCGACGCGTTTCATGGACGGATAGACTCTGAGCATACTGTTCTCGTCTCAGGCTTCGTTTACTTGGTCACACCTCACAAAGGCCAGCTTACTGCTTGCCGCGTTGTGCCTTCTTTGTGAGTCATGGGTTCTGCTAGAAGCGACAGTCTGATGGCCAGTGTATGACCTGGGTTCGGGATATGAAGTCACCGGCGCTGAAGCTTGCTTCAGTAGAGCGTCCCCGGACATCTGACTGCGGTCCAAAGGAAAGTGGATACCTTCGGTCGAGGGCGCTGTCTGTTTGTCACCTGACCTATCCTGCCACCTTGAAGTTGTAGTCAAGCCTATGCATTGTATTCATCCGGTGGGCTATGCTAACTTGGACTTCCGTCTTCCCAGGTAGAACAGTGTCAGACAGGCCAAAGGGGAACGGCCAGACGAAAAGCAGTTACACTCATAGGATTGTATGTCGCACTACTGACCGCGTAGGAGTGCTTAGGTAGTGAGGCACGATCCTATGGGCATACAGCAGAACTATTTTTATAGTTGCGGCACTGCTGTCTTCCAAATAAGAATGGACGGGATTAGAACAGATGCCCTCAAACAAAGCATTCTGGTCGCCCAACGGTTGACCGTGATCCGCCGGCGTATTATCCAATACGGTCGAAAAACATCTGGTATCACTCAAAAGCCCGATGTAGCTTTGAGTACATCCACTGCGCCCTCGGGCTAAGGCAAGCCTCTCACTGCCAAGTGAGTCAGACTCTTGAGTCATTGGCTCCGGGTGGGTCTCCTAAGAAAACCCTGTATCCCGTTGTATCCCGAGTCAGATTTTTGTGCCGCTGTTTCTGGGTAAGGTCCATAAAGTCATGTTGTAATGATAGACTGATCCGCTTATCTTCACTTCTTCCCCTGCTACTAATTTCCCTCCCTCTTCAAGCCAATACAGCCGGTGAACTTTGGTACCTTCATTGTCTGCACTCTGACAAATGGGTCAGCAAGGTGATCTGGCAAGCACCTTCTGGAGTCCAGAACTCGATGATCGCCTTTTCCGAATCACCTTTGCCATCCTGACGTCCTTCATTTGAATTCTTCCCTTGATCATGTTATGGATCCGCGGTTCTTTCCTAGCGTTTCTGATAGCGATGAAGCCGAAGCTCGTGACCAAACTGAAGTGGGGATTGCACTGAGGTCTAAGTCAGCCTGCTCGGCTGTATCCTAATGAATGGTGGCTTTCAGACTTGTCACGTCAGTCAAAGTCAGTGGACACATACCAGAAAGACGTTTACTTGTATTTGTATATGCTCCAACACAATGGATCAGATGCTGTCAAAACCGCTTTCTACGATGCCGTCTCTAATTTTCTGGGACCGTATAAGCACGTTGTGCCTGTTTGTGATACGAGCGCACAACTTAGTGGTTTTGCTCCAAATTAGAAACGGCTAGGTTGTGTTAGGTATCCACGCGTGACGCACTGACAATGACTCGACCGTCACAAGTATGTCCACTCTATGGACTGTATGTCCTGCTGCGCATTTCAGCACGTCACATGGACATCATCCTGTGCAACTCAACCATGGACACAAATGGATCATATCACCGTCAGTTATCAGTGACACCACTCCGTTAAAGACTTCCGCTCATTTTGTAGTAACCACATTGATTTCGATCGTACTATTTTTTGTGCCCACTTCGTTTTATCGTTTACTCAGAGATCATCTCGCAAACGAAGAGTACTCGGTTGGAAGCTGAGCGACAACTGTACAGGAGGCGTCTCATATGGGATCCACCAAATGATCCAGGTGATTTGTGACCTGTTCGAGAAATCCTGGATCATTTGGTGGATTCCATATGAGACAGTGGGACGGGTGGGTAACCGAGTCCAAATGTGAAATTTCCGAGCTTCTGGCGTGGCTTCGTAGCTCAGCTGGTAGAGCGCTTGCCGCGTTGAGGCATGGTGTTTCTGTCGCTGGTTCGAATCCAGCCGAAGCCCTGACTTTTCACAATTGGGTCTCATCTAAAAGAAGATTAGTCGAGCTTCCGGCTCGGTAGCCGATGTATCGATCATAACTTCATCTTTCAACGGATACTGGAGCATCGACACTCCTTTTATCAGTGAGCAGTCGGGATATTTTTTGACATAAAGGCTGTTTTCCACTGTGCTGCCTGACACTTTCTCTGGGGCTGTCTGCATCACAGATTAATCCTGATGAAGTATGTCAGTTTGTTGAAATCGTTGTATGCCCGCCGTGAATGCAAAATGTGAATTTATGGGTATGCGTCTCGAGCGTAGTTCATGGCAAGTGGTGTTTGACAGGAATGTCCGATATCCCAGTTGGATGAACGTTTTTCTCATTGTAGGGTTTCCGTAAAAATGGTTAGTTCTCTTACTGTGGTAGGGTCTCCGCCGTTCTATGTCCTTAGGGGATTGTTTTAAATAGGGCCTCTTGTGACATTTTGGGAACCTACCCTCTCGATATTCTGACGTCTGCTGTGTACGCAACGTTCACCAGCTAGAGTGCACTCGCTGATTGAAGGGACCGGAACAACGACACAGATAGCTAACTCAATTGTTATTTTATGTGATTTTCCCATCGCTCCATTCGCCGTCGTAGGTTGCAAGTTTCTATCGCCTATACTGGGCATGTTCGTTAGTAATTCTAATAAACTAAACCCGCCTGTAATAACTCAAATGCTGCAGGCTGATTCCCTCTGTTGTACTTACTGACCACCGTACCCCCCTTCTATCTCTTCTGCATGGCTTCTTGAGTTTCAGCAGTCGTTTTACGAACTAATCTATATCCGCCTGCGAGCGTTTAGCAATTCTTGTATCAATCGTAGTTTCACTTGATGTTCTACTTGCACTACACATGGTATTGCGAATGTGCCCAGCCTGCTTCCCCATGTCTCCTGACGGTATGAATGTTTAATGGTCGGCATCGTTCAGTACTTTCTTGGCGCCTTATGTCCATCAAGTTTAATCACGTCATTCCGGTTACGCTCAGTGCAAGTTCAGCTCACACAATCACGTTGCCGCAGTCCTGGCGGATACTCCAAATTGACCTGCAATCTTTGGCACAACCTTGCCAATGGTAGCTCACAGTGAGATGCGAAATGTATGTTGATAGTGCTGAGATCGATGTCATAACAAAATATCAAAAGTTTTACAGTCGTCTAAGATTCTGTGGGTAGTTTCGATAGAGGCAGGCGTTCACTCGTTGAACGCAGTGCCTGATGCACTCACAACAGGTTATATGGTCAAGAATTCCGGGATCAACTTGGTTCAGTATAGATATTGTGTACGTCATTGTTTCACACGGCGTCCTTGTGTGGATCAGGCCCGACCCTATATAGACCGCATCGGTGTTACTTATGGTTGGTATGACTGTTCAGGACTGTTGCCCCTATTTGTGAATATGCGCACGTCCAGGTCACATTCTGGCACGTCTTCGTTTCGTTCTTAAACGGTGTTCTCAAACGGTATTGCCACTGACCACAGCCGCTGGTTGTCGGGAACTGCTTATTTTCGCGACGAAGCATGTATGCTAAACTCGCCCAGTAAAGTTTACAACCATTACACCACTATTACAACTATTGCACACCCCAAATGCTACTGAGTCGGAATTTCTGAGACAATTCGGATAGCAAACATTGTTGCGCGCGGCACGTTAGATCATCAGCCCGACAAGCACTGGGTACCCAAAAAATTTTCGGATGTCAGACTAGGCATTCTTAATGGCAGTGTGCGTGATAAGTTGTGGGGATGATATTCGCAAGTTGAGGCGTTGCCTGATAAACCATAAAGAAATTTGTCCCAGTGATAAGGTTAACAGAATGGAGTTATTTCATCATCCATGCCTTTCTTCCATCTTTGCGGATTTCCTGTATCTGTGGCTGTCACACCTTATCCTATGTTTGTTTGCTTTCGGTATACTCGTTAAGCCCATCATCTTGTTTGTTTTTATTTCAGATCGCCTTGCAAGAAGCACAGCGCGCTCAATTCTTAGTTGAGCGTGCTATACAAGAAAAGCAGCAGAAGATAGTCACGGCGGATGGTGAAGCCCAAGCGGCCAAGTTGATTGGTGATGCGCTTGCTGCCAACCCTGGTTATCTTAAGCTAAGAAAGATCAGGGCTGCTACACAGATTGCTCGCACGGTAAGCTGTTCGGTATCGTTCGCATTCGCTTCAACCATGTTTGGCGTATTGACCTTAACTGAAAGCCTCTATTTTTTGTATTTGAGGCGTTTGTTGCACCTTTTCCCTGCCGTAACTGTTAAAGTCTTCCTGGCTGATGGTTAGACACTTTCATAGCGTAACCCTCATTGAACAACTGTCTAGTAAATCCAGGAGCAGCGCTGCGCATTTTTTCATACATTTCACTTGATTGATTCAGATAGAATGTTTGCTTTTGTGCCGCTCCATCATACTTTGTTGCATTTATCACTCTGAACGACTGTGATACAACGCACTAATATTTCCCTCCGCTCTAGCAATTTAGTTACGCCATGTTACCATCATTCTTCTTTGTACGAGTTGTTTCCTTGCGTGTTTCATGGTTAGATACAATCCGTGGGCTCAGTAAACTTGGGTTCGTAGCCTGTGCCTTATGTGCTCACGTCAGACCGCGATTCATGGGACATTTTTGATAGTTATGTAATGCTACACGGTGCTGCTGCATAATTCGATTGTCACCTCAGTGACATCGACCATCAAATCCACACAGACGAACACGGTTCTGGTTGTTCCGATTGCACATGTCTAATTTTGAGTAGTCTCGCAGTATACGCTCTTTGTGTGACGCGATACTTCGCATTAGCTTGGTAAGACAGCATAAACTGAGTATAGTCTTCAGAAAATTGTCAGTTACATTACTTCACTTGCTTTCTTCTGATTCATTTATTTTTCGTTGTTGAAGATAGAAAGCATATGATAGATGGTCATGTTTTTACACCGTGATTCTCTCACAGTGTATGCGCCTTTTCGTTTATACTTCGCATACTTGCTTTTTACCGATGCAACTCTTTTCTTTCGTTTGCTCATTTGTTACCCCCTTCTTTTAATTAACTCGTAAAGGATATAACAGCCAATAGTGAACGCACTGGATCTGCGTTTTAAATCTTCGTGATCAAATGTTGGTCTTTTGCTGGTCTAACTTTACTAACACCTAAACGACAGAATGAATCCAGTACGGCAGTATTCTCCTAGTTGTTCTAGTGCAAAGAAAAACTTGAAAAAAATCCTACGAACACCGTTGGAAAAAGCATCCGGTTGTAACCTTTTTCTCTTAATATTTTGGTTAACGAGTTTATCTGTTATCCCGCACAAGGTTTGGCATTCGAGTCATGGTTCAGCAAATGGGAATACCTCATTTGGGATATGATTTTTATTTCAAAACCCATGTACGTCGGTGGACACTGGTTAAAACAAAGCGTAACTGACGCACCAGTTCGACTCTAATACTCATTACGACGTACTGTTCGAGGCCATCTCAGATTTTGAGCAGCTTGTTTAGCGAACAGCCTTCGTTAATCGGTTTTCAGCGTTAATACCTCGAACTGCAATAAATGGCACAGCTTATTTCATGACTTACGAAGTCGTCGCAACTCTAAAACGTTCAAAGCTCGGACGGTCATTTGCAATCCCTAATCTTCGCTTTTTCTGTCACAACGAGACTGGACCTTGACGTGGTGTGACGGCTTGCGCATCTCGATGACCTATTGGGCTAAACTGGACGGTGTGGCCACCACACCGATAGAGTCACTCATACCAGGCAGGCCAATAGGTAGAGGTCTGACAAACCAGTCTCCTGGTCCTCCAGGTTGGGGGTTGGAAGAAGGTTGGCATCTTTTTCCGGAAAAAGTACCAGTTCTGGTACATTGCCACCCAACCGCTGCCTTGCGGTACAGGCTTTTGAGCCAAAGGCTTTGGTTGAGAACCCTAATCGTTCTCCTGTCTAGGTCTGGGCTCCTGTACAGCTGCGTCTTATACTGCTGCTTTCTGCTGAGGCTCAAAGTGAGAGTACGATGGATATGATGGGCAACTTGTGAGGGGCATGCAGATATCTACTTTATCGGCTGTACGAACTTGGCACGTTCAGGTGTTTTGTAGTCGCCCGCGATAGGTGCTAGAGATTCTGTACATTGTCGTCGGTTACGTGGCTACTCCATATCGTGTGCAGTGTTTAATAGCAAACGAGGAGGATTAGGAAAGCGGGTCTAATCTCATTCAGGCATGTGATTTGTGTCAAACGAGTTCTTTGTTCAGTCGGCTACCATTTTGCAAGACGTGCGCAATGGTTAGGTCATGTACTAAGGATGCCAGCTAGTCGTTTGCCACACCGAGCACTGTTTGCCGACGCTGCGGCCGACTGGCGCAAGGTGCGAGGTGGACAGATGATGACCTGGCGTAGACAAATGAAATCGTTCACGACCCTTCTGACTGGGTGGTTACTGGCTAGGTCGGGATCTCGTACCGCAGGCCGGGGGCCGTCAGTGGCCCTCGCTTGGTGGTGGTTGGAGACGTTAGTGTGTGCGGCTAATCGAGCTCAGTGGCGTGAATGTTGTTTGTCCGAGTTGTCTGTGAAGTGAGTGCACTTAATGATGCGGGGCAGTGAAAGCCGTAAGGAAGCTGTCTTGCTGATGACGCCTTACTTTCACTCACAGCTCGGTTGTTTGTTTGCAAGGTGTAGGCGCCTTGATGTTGTATGTTTGAATATAGACGTAGCTATTTTTAGTAGTTAGGTCCACTTCCCCTCCCCTCTTTTTTCTTTCTTCCTATATAAGTTTCTTTTTTCCCTTTGTTCTTCGTGGTTGTGTGGCAGTCAAGCATCAGTGTGAACCACTGATGTATTGCTGTCTATGATGATGATGATGATGATCGGAAAACTGTCGTCGGCATCTGCAACCGGAAACAATTGTAATTACTTGTGACCACAATAATTCTTGTTTGAGAAGCTTCCAATTTTCCACACTGCGCTCTCGGCCCTTAC
>LOND01000988.1:56165-70507 GCA_014220965.1 Paragonimus kellicotti
TGACTCCTCTGGAATGACGATTGGGCATGCGTAAATGGGCTGGAAAGCTACTTCCGGTGAGATTTGGTGCCCTGAATCAACAAGGTGCGCCAGAATTGCACTCGAAATGGACTTCACCTCGCCCTTAGTCAGCCATGCGGGGTGGTGCTCACGTATCCTCTGAGAAAGGCGCCTGGTTGTGCGACCGACGTAACCTGCTCCACAGGAGCATGTGAAAGAATAACACAAAATGAGGTCACACATTTAGGCAACGTATCTTTGAGTTGTACGTGGATTACCGAGTCGGATCTGAACGAGATTCGCAGTTGTGCCGCACTATAGGTCTTTTCAATTGCGTTACTTAGTCTACGAGTCACCAGTTCAGCCAACGCCTCGCCTTTGTAGTCTAGCGTCATGTAAACCAACTTCTTTTCCGCAGATGGGAGCTTAACTTTCGGTTCTGTCAGTTCCATATGTCTATCTACGAAGTTTACAGGATAGGCGTTCTCTGCGAATATCCGCCGTAAAACACCATTTCTGCATCAATCATGTCATCAGTGCATATCCTCATAGCTCTGTATGTTAAACTCCGAACGAGGTTTCTCTTCTGCTTGAGGGGTACGTAACTGAAAAAAGTGAGGATACTGGCCGACTAAGTCTCCCTTGCCCACTTACTGCTTGCCCAGTCGTCAATCCAGAGGAGTCAAATTTCGTATTCTGGCCACTGCGGAAGCGATCGGAATTCGGTTGCGCAATCCACAGTTGTGCGCTCAGAAGAAATTTGTACAGGCCCTGCGGTTACCATGGCCCCGTAACTGACTCGACAACTCCGTTGGGCAATTTTGTCACCTAATTGCCCTCCAATTCACAACCACATGACATAATTGTGTGACTAATTGCTTTTGATTTTGCTCGCTTGACAACCATGATGATATAAAATGTTATGTAATTGGCCCGATGATGAATAACCGAAAACAGACTGTTCGCCAAAACACCTTTTTACTTCTAATGAACTCATGGGGCTATTCGAGTCGTTGAAACGATCCAAATGTCCAGTAAGATATAAGATTAAATGGCGTGGCGTAGAATTTGCCGAAAGCACGAGTCAAATTAAGTAAAGGAAATGATGCTGCTGAAAGAACTTCCGGAAAGACCCTGGCAACTAGTTGCAGCCGGTATTATTCACACACGGCGGGAAACAGTACTGGTCACAGTGGACTATTTCTCGGATTATTTTGAAACCGATTAGCTAAAAAATACCAGCAGAGGTGCAATCGTTGACAATCTGTGTGCCCAGTTGGTTTGTTGTGGTTTACCACAGGTATTTTCTCTCATAATGGAATTCAGTATTTGTACTCGGACTTCAAGGCGTTTGCATATAAGTCGGAGTTTAAGTGTCGAATAAGCAGTCCATGCCGTAGCCAGTCAAACGGGAAGGCCAAAGTTGCTGCTACGGCTGATAAGAAACTGTTGCGAATCCCCCAAGAGAAAGGGAGAGATCCAAATCTAATGGCTCTAGGAGGAAGAAGCATGCCGAATGTGACCGTTGGATATAGTGCGACGCAGCGAATGTTTGAGCGGAGTTCGCGGACAAAATTTCCGGTGGCATCTGATGTGTTGTTACGTTATGATAGCAAAAGAGTCCGATGTTCAACAGGACTTACAGTGGCGTAGAATGCAACATGTTGTCTCTGCATACCTGTGCTACTTGTGAAATCAAAAAGACTTCAGTTTATCGCCGAAAGGAGGTGTGTGTAATGTCCGTGTACGTTGTGATGAACAATGGCTCGAGGCTCATCACTATCTGGTCACATTCAGGTCGTCTTAGATGATTGCCCACTGCCTAGGGAAACGGCGGAATAGGTTTCGACTAGCTTCTAATTCTCCAAATCCATCACATTCTCGTGAATTTGACACAATCGGAATTGTCATGACGAATATGCCTGCTCACAACTTTCGGTAATACTGTGCGAAAAGTTTAGGTTCACAGCTTTTCATCACGGCTTGTTTGCTGCATGTGAAGTAGTAGGCCATCAGTGGGCTGAAACTGGTACGTTATCCAAACCTAGACGAGATAACTAAATGAAACCGGGATTCGAACCTGGCATCCTCTTCGTTGTTGTACTGTATGGACTAAAGTGATTGCACATGCGTGGATTGAACCAGAGGCTAGCATTAATTGCTGTCCGTAATAAGCAAAGTCGTTCACCTAATTTACCCGACCTTGAACGTTGCGTCGTCGAAGCTGATTGAAGTATTTGAGGTTTCGGCTGTGTTGATGCGGTGATGTGTACTCGTCAACTTATTTTACTGAAGCTGTTCGAAACGTGTATATTGCAATACTAACCTTTTATCACCAGTTCTGATTCTTAGTGTTATATCTTGTTGTCTGTTGATATTCGCCTGTAGTAAAACATTTTCCCCGCCCATTGAATCTATGCGTAAAAACTGTGCACACCTGCATAATTCTATCGTCAACAGAAAACACATCTGTGTTCACTGTGGTTTTCCAGCCTCATTATTATTTGTCCACCCATCCCTCTGGTGGACTAAATCCCGGTAGATGCCAGCGGATTGCGATAACTGAAGACAAGATAGACGTCTAACTTATGACTATATCCATCTTGATTGCAAGGCAAAGCTAAAATAGGAAAATGGAGTAGATAACCTGTAAACATGGAAATATAAGCTCAAATGCGTATACTACGTTTGAATCCTGTTAAATCTAACCGTTCTCCTTACCATAGTGATCAGACTAAGATGCAGTCGTAATTCGAGTGTTCAAAGGAATGATCGCTATTGATGATTTCCACCGCTTCTAAGACCTTGTGTCCATCGAGTGGATAAAATTATCTTTGATTCCAGAGCCTACGTGATCGATAATCTGGCTAATGTGTGAGGTGTGTTCTGCTGTGTTTAAGTCCGTGTCCAGTTTTAATATTCCGATTCATCTCGCAACTCAATGTCGTTTGATAACAATTGTTTTTATGACGTGGTGAATCTTTCAATCTAATCCTCTCTTCTGTTTTCTCACCAATACGACCGATCGTCGTTGGATCAAATGCTAGTTAGCCAAAGACCTGCATAGTGACCTTGGAATCTACTTTGTAGGACGATCGACTAAGATGGTGTTTGTGTTGACAGTCTACTTGGCGTTACGTAGTAAAGACACTTCGCACACAATGAATAGGTCGCACCGATTTGGTATGTAAAGAACAGTCCGATTGTGTCGGACTTGATTGTGTGTTTGGTTGGACCCCCTATCTGTGCTACTGATAGTCTTCCGTCCTAACCTGGAATGTTTCTGGAACTTGGACCGTTGAAGTACAACGGAATCTTGCACCGCAACCATCTCCCTTCTGTTTTCAAAAATAGTAGCACTGTTTTGTGTATTTTATTGATGACACTTCCCAACGGTTTGGGAACCTCAAGGACGGCCTGGTATTTTGGGGTTATTGGCAGTTATACCTACTTTCGAAAGGTTGGTCGGAAGTCTCTATGAAAACGCCGGGTATCGGTTTGGCTTTTATCGCCTTTAAGTTACTCATCCTCTTTGGCTCACCAAAGCCGGAGGTAGGCTTATTGGTGGAGGTTTCGATGGAGTTCTATCCTATGGCGGATACACTGATCACGTTTTTATCCTACGGCAATTTTCGACTCACCAAAACACTTGTATGTAGCATACGATCGTACTCTGCTGCTTCCGTTTCAGTTGCCTCACAGTCGCGATCTAATTCTTTCGTAGATAAGTCCCAGGTATGTACGTGACTCCGCTAACAAGCTGATTAAGACTAATGCGGCGATGATGAAATTTTTTAAACCTTGTTTAGTACTAATACAAATGTGCTTGCGTAAGCGATCACTCCTATTGGATGTTAATTGCAGGCCCTCGATAGAAGCGCATCAGCATAATCTATACCGTTGCGTTCACTATTGAGAAGAAGCTGAACCCTAGTATTTTCAGAATCATCAAGTGTACGGCCCAGAATGAAACTTTACGGGAAGAAGTATACAGCATACTCTTGGCACGCAGTACATAGGACAGACAGTTGCTCATAAATTCTGACTTTGCTCTCACAATGCCATATTGGTTTATGATGTATCAAAGCGTAATATGAAATGAAAACTGAAGAAAAGATGAAGAGGAGGAAACGGGTGAATTTGAGAAAACGGTTTGTGTCGGGTGCATAGTACCTCCTTACAAACTAAGAAGTTATCAAAAACCAGGAGTGGAATTTGCTACACAAAAGGGGATGTGAAGAGATTGGATTTAATGAACTCATCGATACAAGGTCAACCAATGGTTCGCGGAAGGCTGCCGGCCAATCACTATCGACAATTCAAGCAAACTGACATGTCAACACAGTGACCAATCCGGATGCACGCTGCCGTTAGCATCGGATTTTGTTATAACGAGCATCGGAGTAAAACAAGTTGTTTAAGTGCGTCACGCGTTAAAACAAACAAGCTACAAGCGGAGCCGAGCCGACCAATAGGAAAGCCGAGGCTTCTTTGTTTTACTGATGCATCTTGTCTATAAACCAACTAATAGAAACTCAATAAAACTGAGACTTGCTTTATGCCACAAGGTCCGCTTTTACTTACATTTTGGAGGGTAACCAATTTTCGATGTTACTCTCCTGTGTTTAATTCCGTTTTGGTGTGTATGTCGGTCACTGTTGGTCTCTTTGTAGTCAGGAATGCTGTAACAGTTGCACTACCGTCTATGGGAGTTCCGTCATTCAACCTCTAAAAATGTAAAAACTATTTGAATCTTTTGTTTGGGTTGAAAACAATGGCGCAAGTAAACGAAATTGCTCACTGAATCATTCAGACTGCAATAACGTTGAAATACGTGGTGATATTCGCGTATGCATTGACCACAGGCCGCCAAACGCTGTTTTCTGCTGGGAACAATGCAAATTGCTGAATTTATGCAGTATTCTGCCCAAATTGAACCAAGCTCGTTTTTCATTACCAAACTCGATTTGTCTTCTGTGTACTGGCGGCTGATGTTGGATGAATAATCTGACTACATCCGACCTTACTTTTAGGCATCTCCGGTGGGCACGCTTACCCTTCTTATTAAAGCTGTAGACCGAAATTTGTCAGGAATGCCTTACTCAAGCCCCTGACAAACTCGAAGGATCGACGTGTACCGCAAACGAATATGCTTATATATGAAGGAGAGAGTACGGAACGTTTCTACAGCGGTGCGTCTCGCAAGAAATAACGTTGCCACGAAATGAAACGATTTTTCGGGGGACATAAGTGACGTTTCACGGCCACCTACTCACGTCTGAGGGACTCAAGGTCGATCCAGACAAAGTGAGCACAATCTAGACTGACACAGTGCATCCGACTCGACAACTTACACACAAAAGTCACGTGGATGTGGCGTAACTCTCAGCATCCAGCGTTTGATGTGATAAAAAGGTTAATTTCGTTAGCTGCGATACTGGCATATTACAATCCTGAGCTTCATTTGTTAATTTAATGTGAGAGCAGTCAATCCGGCCTTCGGCCTGTACTACGACAACAAGGAGGACCGATTTACTACAAAACCCGGAGTTTGTTGATTGAGGAATGAAGCTATGAGCAAGTCGAAAAAAATGTTGGCAGTAGTTTTTGCTCTGGAGCGGTTCAACACTCAGGAAGAGAGGCCAACATCTGATTGCAATAGTGAAAAGGCTACTGAGTGCCACTCCCTGACGTTTGCAGAGGCTGCTGATTAGGTTACAAAGTTCTGATTGTGAGCTAACCTTCCAGTCCGGAGACCAGGTACACATCGTCGATACCTTTTCTCGTACCTATATACCCGGTGCTGCGACGGATGATTCTGAGTTCGAGACTGTTGCTTCAAAGGGACTGCCGGTTGGTACCGATGAACAGGAGGTGACGCTGCAGGACTCGACGGAAAAGGATCATGTACTTAAAAAGGTGATTCATGTGATAAAAGATGGCTGACATCAAGATAAGAAGAGTTTGCCCGAAGGACTGTTAGTACTTTCCAAGGTCCGCCGTCATTTCATTGAAGGCATAATCTTCAAAGGAGAGAGGATGGACATCCTGAAGGATATGCAGTAGAAGTTCACTAAACAAATCCATATAGTTCACGCTATAGTGAACGACGGCGTTCGGAGAACAAGGAAACTTGGGTACAGGTCAGACATGCCCAGTAAGTAAAAAGGTGTTTTGGCGAACAGTCTGTTTTCGGTTATTCATCATCGGGCCAATTACATAACATTTTATATCATCATGGTTGTCAAGCGAGCAAAATCAAAAGCAATTAGTCACACAAACTGTGGATCTGGATAGCTTGCTTGCTGAGGCGAACACAGCACACCCTAATCTCAACTTTACACTTGAGGCCGAGAAAGATGGACGAATATCCTTCCTGGATGTGGCATTGAATCGTCGTGCAGACGGTTCAGTTCAGAGGGGTATTCACAGGAAAGGGACTTGGAACGGCCAGTATACTCACTTTTTCAGTTACGTACCCCTCAAACAGAAGAAAACCTCGTTCGTAGTTTAACATACAGAGCTATGAGGATATGCACTGATGACATGATTGATGCAGAAATGGTGTTTCTACGGCGGATATTCGCAGAGAACGCCTATCCTGTAAACTTCGTAGATAGACATATGGAACTGACAGAACCGAAAGTTAAGCTCCCATCTGCGGAAAAGAAGTTGGTTTACATGACGCTAGACTACAAAGGCGAGGCGTTGGCTGAACTGGTGACTCGTAGACTAAGTAACGCAATTGAAAAGACCTATAGTGCGGCACAACTGCGAATCTCGTTCAGATCCGACTCGGTAATCCACGTACAACTCAAAGATACGTTGCCTAAATGTGTGACCTCATTTTGTGTTTATTCTTTCACATGCTCCTGTGGAGCAGGTTACGTCGGTCGCACAACCAGGCGCCTTTCTCAGAGGATACGTGAGCACCACCCCACATGGCTGACTAAGGGCGAGGTGAAGTCCATTTCGAGTGCAATTCTGGCGCACCTTGTTGATTCAGGGCACCAAGTCTCACCGGAAGTAGCTTTCCAGCCCATTTACCGCTTGCCCAGTCGTCAATCCAGAGGAGTCAAATTTCGTATTCTGGCCACCGCGGAAGCGATCGGAATTCGGTTGCGCAATCCACAGTTGTGCGCTCAGAAGAAATTTGTACAGGCCCTGCGGTTACCATGGCCCTCCGTAACTGACTCGACAACTCCGTTGGGCAATTTTGTCACCTAATTGCCCTCCAATTCACAACCACATGACATAATTGTGTGACTAATTGCTTTTGATTTTGCTCGCTTGACAACCATGATGATATAAAATGTTATGTAATTGGCCCGATGATGAATAACCGAAAACAGACTGTTCGCCAAAACACCTTTTTACTTCTAATGAACTCATGGGGCTATTCGAGTCGTTGAAACGATCCAAATGTCCAGTAAGATATAAGATTAAATGGCGTGGCGTAGAATTTGCCGAAAGCACGAGTCAAATTAAGTAAAGGAAATGATGCTGCTGAAAGTACTTCCGGAAAGACCCTAGCAACCATTTGCAGCCGGTATATTCACACACAACGGGAAACAGTACGTGGTCACAGTGGACTATTTCTCGGATTATTTTGAAACCGATTAGCTAAAAAATACCAGCAGAGGTGCAATCGTTGACAATCTGTGTGCCCAGTTGGTTTGTTGTGGTTTACCACAGGTATTTTCTCTCATAATGGAATTCAGTATTTGTACTCGGACTTCAAGGCGTTTGCATATAAGTCGGAGTTTAAGTGTCGAATAAGCAGTCCATGCCGTAGCTAGTCAAACGGGAAGGTCAAAGTTGCTGCTACGGCTGATAAGAAACTGTTGCGAATCCCCCAAGAGAAAGGGAGAGATCCAAATCTAATGGCTCTAGGAGGAAGAAGCATGCCGAATGTGACCGTTGGATATAGTGCGACGCAGCGAATGTTTGAGCGGAGTTCGCGGACAAAATTTCCGGTGGCATCTGATGTGTTGTTACGTTATGATAGCAAAAGAGTCCGATGTTCAACAGGACTTACAGTGGCGTAGAATGCAACAAAAATGTGCTATGATCGCGGAACCCGGAAACTGACAGGCCTTAAACCAGGAGACAAGGTCTAGGTCCAATGTTTCCCTGAGAAACCGTGATAATCAGAGATCGTAGGCATAGGTCATACGGTGTTTACGTGGACGGGGTAATGAAAAGAATAAAGAGAGACGCGTGATACGAACCATGAGTTGCCATGGACGAAGGGATGTATTGAGATTAGATTAGAGCGGTTTCTTGGTTGGAGAATGTTCAGCCAGTTACAGCCCACGAACAGATGGGCCGTGACGATAGAAAAGTTTGTTGATGCTCATTTGAAAACCGGACGAGGATGACGCTTCGTAGTGGATTGAAAGACATTCAATCTACCTTGTGCTTACAAATTGTGTGCGTTAAACATAAGCAAACCACCCGTTTAATCTCCTTCTTTTGAAAGCTATTGGTGTTCGCAGGGCGCGCACATGACCAGAGTGAATAACTTGCTGAGCACTGCCTCAGGAATTTTTCTTCGGTTGTGTGTCATTGCGTTCCTGTCACATTGCCTCGCTCAAATTTGCGCAGTTATGTGGATAATTGTTTTTGCCTTCCACTGCAATAGCCCTAGCTTTTCTGGTCAATATTTCAGATCCCCTTGAAAACGGGTAAATGGATTGAGACAACACCTTTAGAAGATTGCGCGAAATATTCCAGTAAGGTCATCGAGGTGCCATGTGTTTTGCCGTAGTCACGACTACGTCGTTTTTGAACGCCTCCGCCTATGCAATACGTTTTCTACTAAGTTATGCCCGTTCTAGTCGGCGACAGCCACAGTGACTAATAAAAAATCCACGGGCACGCGACCAATCTCCAGCTCACGCTTGATCTGCTGTAATCGGAAACTGTGGCATCGACCAATCAAACGACGGTCATCTGTGGCATCGAAGACGGTGACAAAAATAAATTTTTTGAACACGTGTCGGACTTAAATAACCGAGCTGCTTATGTGAAGGTCGTGGAACGTAACGACGATATGGTCCGCAAAATGTATCACGCTTGTCGCTCAACAACAATCGTTAGTGTGAATATCGTTGGTTCCCTATAAAAAGAGCATTGTTTTTTAAATAAATTGAGATTGCTTAGTGCTGTCCAAACCACATCTGTTCTGGTTTCCTCAATTTAGTAGCTCAGTGTGCGATATTGAGGTATACAGTGATACCTAAACGTGCCGGTCGGACTTGGGAATAACTAAGAATTTAAACATACTGATCGGTGTTAAATCATGCAATATCTGCTGCGCGTGCCGAGTGACTGTCATCCTGCCTAGATCCATGCAAATTGCGAGTTGTGGTTATTCGTACCTAGGGTCTCTGGACTAACAGGACGACGTTATAGCCACTGTTTTATCTGGGCAGATAACCAAGTTGAGAAAAGCAATAGGAAAAAAATATTTTGGATAATGTGTTTTAGTCACTGTTTTAAGAAGCTCCAAATATCGGTCAGACTTGCGTTGCTTCTCTTTGTTTTCTTGTGGAAGGACCTCTTGTTCATACTGCGATTACGTCACTCGTTTGCAAGAGTTGCTTACCGGAAACCTTGTTCATACAGTTCACTACTCGGCACATTTTGGCTTGACGAGTGAAGACCAGATGTTAGCTTACGACTGCGATGTGCGAAGATTGTTTGCAAACTGTCTTATGTATCGGAAGGGACCCTCTGTGAAGTCATTGCGCAGTGGGGCTGTTTTTGGGTCAGCATGATTGCAGCACTGTTTCCTCCTATGGGCTGAGTTTACCTCGAACCCTAACAAGTGTTTTCTTTGGTTTTAGACTTATTTTTTTTACCTGACGTATTTAATACGAAACTCAGCAACTGGAAATGTTTCTCGAATGTGAGTGTCTTCTCGAGAAAGCACTGTAGTTCAACTGTATTGTCGAGGTCTTTCGAGCCAGTGGTCATGAGTTCTTGAACCCCCTGTGTAAGAGTAAAACTTACTTGTACTCTGCTTTACTTTGACGTGTAAAAGAATAACACGGCCCGTATAAACCCGTTTTTAAATCCGAAAAATCTGTTTTTCCGTTGGAAGTTACTGATTGGCGACGTCGATTTTATGGCTCCTGTTCACGTTGTATTTCGAGATTTTTTATCTGTTTGCGCTACTTATCCCCAGATGTCGCTGACTCACATGTCATTTTTTTCTTACACAGAATAATGTTCTTTCACATGTGGACGGCAGAAACGTTGATTTTCTGGCCGCATTTTTGCTTCAAATTCTTGTCCATCTGTTGAACAAACATCAACCGATCAACTCAGAAGATGCCGCCTGTTTGTCGCATTTGATTCTGCTCTCTTGGTGGAACCGAGGTTTTTGCTTGCCGTCGAATTATTGTACACTTGCGGAGCGGCTTCACATGGGTTTCTTACAACTCATTCCTTTGATAACCTCTAACTTTATCAATCAGCTGGTTAAGTACCCAGATCATGGGTACCTGTTTGCGGTCAGTCTCCTCGGAATTTATGCCGACTTCGCTGGTCACACAAACGGACATGAAGATTCCTCACAAGGGTAGGCGTGTTTTGAACAACCGCCTTTCGGCACAAATACTTGTTAACGTTTGGCTGTTTTTGGAAGTTTAGTTTAGTTTACGGAAAACTACTCTGTATTTTGCGACTGCAAAGTGATGCCATGTAACTGTTTAACCTAGCCCATTACAGTTAACTGACGTGCAGGAACACGATCAAATTACACTCATCTGGAATGTCTGTCAAGAGAGACGGAATGAAAAAGCTGAATACCACCTCATCCCGTTTCGCATAAGCGAGCATCCCAGACGCGTTTCAAGTTCCTCACTGTTTTACTACTGGCGTCTATAGACTCACTGGTTTCATCCACTGGATTGATTTTACATAAACACGTATAACCTTCCAAATGACTAATTCAGTTTGATAACGAGGATCCCGATGAAGCCTATAGGGTTTGAACAAGAGTTGCATTGCCTTTTCCATTTGTCTGTTTCACGAATGATTTAAAATATTTCACGATAAGCCTTACCGACCCATTGTATTTGCCGAATCATGCTAAATAATGTGATTGATGACAACCTTTCGGGAATCTTTCGCTCTCTGTATGTTCCCGTATGCTGTCATTAGGGACCTATTCAACCTTCTCAATTTTTATGGTCATATCGCTAATCCCTCATTTCGATCCCACCTTTTTATTTTAGCCCCCCTAATTCACATGAAGATCTGGCTTCTCGGTTACTTGGAATTCATGCTAGCGCACCGTTTCAGATGTTATCTAACATTCATCGCAAATCCCACCATCTCTATGTGCAGCAGTGCGCCACCGTGAGGTTTTCAACATTAGCCTCTACGGGCTCGACTCCTAGGCTGGCTGATATTTTGAACGTCATTGTAAGGTAGTTGATTTAACTCCATATCGTTTGACGGGAAACATGTCGTACCTGTTCACATTTTGTTGGTTTGAATGTGATAATTATATACTTTACAGCCCTCTTATATTCACCTAAATAGGAAAACTTTCTGCGGAACGTAGATTCGTTTATTCGGCAAAGCAGATGGCTTTCTAGTTTCGTAGACCCAAGTCTTTGTGAATGCATTGCAGTGAGAACCGTAACTATTGACACACGCTCGTGATTAACGCCTTTCATAAACATTATCCCTAGTATTTTAAAGTACTATAGGCCGTCTAAAAGATTGTGTTATCGAGCAACCCTCGCCTGCTACTTGTTATGGAGGTTGCGTAGACACTCTACAGTGGTTAAGGTTCACATCTGAAGGTTCTAGTAAGCGCCGAAAAATGGACAACAGTCAAATCGTCGCTCCCACCGTTCAGCACCTGTCACTGTGCATCAACATGCTTACAGCAGTGTACTGTCTCTGTCTTATCGCAATTGCAAATATCCTGAAGTTCATGTCCTTCATGTAAAACTGAGGCTGTTTGTAGGCACAAGTGTATCATTCTGAAAGCTCACCATGTAAATTCGCATCACAAATGTTATTTCACCGTTGTTTTTTTTACAACCGAATTCTGTAAACTCATGGTAAGTTGCTATTTCGCCTGATTTCCCCTACAGAAAGAATTCAGCATGGTGTGCAAGGTCCCATATGGGTCAGATTTTAGCTTACAAGAAAGGTGTACGGAGATTGTTTTCGAACGGCTTTATGTGTTTCGGTGTTTTGCCTTCCGGTCTGTGTTTAACCGGACTGAGTTTGATCCAACAAGAATGTCGTACTATTTATTCTCTAGAGGAATGAATTCATTTTATTCTCTGGAACGTTTTTCGTGCATATTTCCTGAAGATTTACTTCCTTAAACGATACCTAGGGCCAAAAAGTAATGAGCCTATTTCAAGCTCCTTCTCTGATTTTTTTTTCTACAGAGAGTATTGTGATCAGTTATGATGACATATTCAAACTAGACATCAAGACAATGCAATATTCCGTGTTATATATGTCGTACGCGTCGTGAAGGCTCCAGTGCGGTCTCTCTGAACACAATAATATGTAACTATGACAAACACTTGTGGACATGTAAGATATCCAATGAGCGGTAGCCATTGCTGTTTGACAGAAGAGCGCGCATGTCTGCTGGAGTTAAAGTATAAAGACGACAGTAGTGAAAGGGATATCCTAATATGAGGACTGTTTTCGCGTTACCTGTGACTTGCAACCTGGTTAGTCGCAGTAGTGAAAATAGCATATGTGAAAATCGAGGAAGCACTTGCGTTCCTTATTCTCAGACTTTATTGGAAATGCTGTCCTAATGGCTTTTTCCTTGCGTTTCCGGATTTATAGACGATATTTGTTTCATTCGCCTAGCATGTTTTATGGCTTTACGTTCCTCTGGATTGAGTAAAAAGAAATTGTTTATTGACGTTTGGTTAATTGGACATTAGGCGTATGTCTTTTCTGTTGCATTATCGCACAGCTGCCGACGGGAAGTTAACTGAATTTAGTACCGCCAGTAATAGCGCCACTGCCTTATGGGACCACCTTCTTATAAGCGTCGCTTTTGGATTCTCTAATGTGGGTTTCATTAGGGCTGTTAAGCGAGAACGCGACAGTGGCGCCATCTCGCCGTAATCGTCAATCTCATGTGATACAAACCATTTAAAAGTATGCGTACTACCTCTTATAGCGCTACTAAACGATCTCTTCTTCGCAAAACACGGACCTACCCGGTTGAGACGCTTTTTGCTAAATGACATCATAAACAGACTACTCTCAAGCCTGGAACGAGTATTCTTTGTTCATTGTTAGCTAATTCATTTGTACTATCTGCGTGATAGGCTGAATAGCAAATAGTTGATAAATAATGCAATGCTTGATCACAAATATCTCGTGAAATCAACAGTTATGCTTGAGCGCAATTCCTACATGATACTGATGGTGGGTTGAACCGTTACCAATTGCCAAGCGAAAAGAATGTCTGTATAAACCTCATATGTGAATCGGCTACCGAAAACTTGCGGATACGTGCTGTTGCAAGGGAGAACAGCAACATCTTTTGACAAACGTCTACAATCGGTTATCGTTGAATTTAGAATTGGAAACATTGTTTACTATATGACTTAGATGTACCCAAGTCACAGATGTTCCTATCGCTGGTGCAAGATTATACACTGAGACGTCACAGTGCCGCGATGAGAGACTAGACTTCACTTGGGAGCTGCGTCGATCCACAAACGAAAGTAGGCCGACGAAGTTGCAGAATAACATTCTGTACGCATCAGGTTGGATATCACAACGGTTGATTCGTTCTTTGTTTGGTTCGCAAATGACAACTTGTGACATTTACCTTTCGTACCAGCGTATGCCTAATACATTGAACGTTTTTGCTTAGTAACCTTTTTTGTCAATTCTGACAGTCAATGCTATTGCTTCGAAGATGGACGTAGGTTAGGTTTTTTTTGTTGGTTGATCGCTTACTCTTCTAACAGCGCCGTTTAGTCCGAATGAAGTAGCACTAATGTTCAACCCTGTCACACGTCATACATTCCATTCAACATTCTGTGCAAATATTTTCAAATGTTTCCTCCCCATTTTAGTTTGCGGATACTGTGTCGCGTTCAATTCATTAATTAGCTGATCTGGAACCTTTTACCTTTTTGAGAATAACCTTGTTATGGTTATTCTAAGCCGTAGTATCAACAGCTTTTCTACATAGTTGAGCACTGCAAATTGTGAATTACTGTTGGAGGACTAAATATGTGTTCCGTGACATCCATTTCCTGGTGTAGAAATCTTGGAACTCAATTTGCCCGTGTGCATGCCACTTGAAAATGTTGTGCGCAAAT
>LOND01000988.1:83619-112053 GCA_014220965.1 Paragonimus kellicotti
TTACCATCTTGCAAAACCGGTATTCTGATAAACAAAATCGTTCTGTTCAATATAATCAATGACTTTCTGAATAGCAATTCCCAGTTGTGTCGAAGTTATTGTCTTCATTGAACCAACTGAACATGAAGTGAACCTTTAACAAAGATTCGGGGGGGGAGGGCTAGATAGTTTTTGACTAAAAACGATTCAGCACCAAAAACGCCAAGTAGACATATTATTAAATAACAACAAGTGAAAAAACACCATACAGACGTACCACGGTAGCAACGCCCTCCGAGAACATTATTGAGGAAGCTAACAAACAACGTGAACATGGCTGAGTTGGTAAAGCGTAAAGTTCGACCAAATTTACATTGCAGTGTAGTTTCCTCATCTGAACTGCTACCTTCAAATGGCGGTCGGGCTTGTGGGCTGTTTTAATCCGGCGGACTATGCTAACTAGGACTTCGGTCCTTCCAGGTTCAACCCTGTCAGACAGGCCAAAGGGGAGCAGCCAGACGAAAAGCAGTTACACTCATAAGATTGTATGTCGCACTACTGACCGCGTAAGGAGTGCTTAGGTAGTGAGGCACAATCCTAAGTTTATACAGCAGAACTAATTTCACAGCTGCGGCACCGCTGTCTTCCTTATCAGAAATAAAGGGTCAGAACAGAAGCGGCCGGGAGGTGTGTTTGGTGTCCGGACACAACGTAACAGACAATGGCGACAGACTGCTGCAGCTGTGTGCATCCCATGGTCTCTATATTTCGAGCACCGCATTTCAACACAGGAAGAAACACTGTGTTACATGGAGACCTCCGTGTGCTTCTCAGCCGTGGACACAGTTGGATCATATAGCAGTCAGTTACAGGTGGCGCCACTCTGTTAAGGACTGTCGTGCCTTTTGGAGCAACCACCTGGACTCGGACCATGCTGTTGTGCGTGCCCGTTTCGTTTTGTCATTTGCTCAGAGGACATACGCTCGTAAATGCAAAGTAATTAACTGGCATTCGAGCGATGAGAGTGTAAAGAACGCTTACCAGAAGGCGTTGGTGAACAAGTTGCCCAGTTCGAGTCAGGTGAAAGATCCTAACGAACACTGGGACAAATCGCAGCAGCTATGAAAGCACTGGATTTCCGTCACAACGATAAACCTCATGAACAAGCGTCGCTCGATTCCCACCTGGTTCTGAATATGATGACGACCGTCGAGAACTTAAACGCAAGCTGAAGTCTATGTGACAACCACAGAGGCATCACTGTCTGTTGCGTTCAAGTTACTCACAGGCATCAGTTTACGTCCTCTCACTAAGTCCAGAAAAAAAACAGACACGTGAAGAACAGGCAGGATTCCGATCCGGTCGAGGGTGCGTTGATCACATTTTCACCTTGCGACGGATCTTGGAACATCGGCACTCTTATAGGCAGCCGACGGTCTTGGTCTTTTTGGACTGAAGCTGCTTTCGATTCAGTTGCTCGTAACGTTCTCTGGAACTGTCTTCTTCGCAAGGGAGTACCAGGGAAATACGTGAATCTGTTGAGATCACTGTATGCTCACTCTGCAAGCAGGGTGAGGGTTTATGGACAGCTGTCTCGGGCGTTCATCACTTCTAGTGGTGTTCGTCAAGGGTGTCCGATTTCCCCTTTCCTGTTCAATTTTGTCATGGACGACATTTTAGAGGGTGCGCTTAAGGAGTCCAGTGGACTTGGTGTTGAGCTTCTTCCTGGCGCTCGGTTGACCGATCTGGAGTACGCGGACGACATTGTCTTACTTAGCCCCTCTGCCGAAGACATGCAGACCATGCTGAACAAGGTGAATGACCGGGCTGGTTTGTATGGAATGCGCTTCGCACCTTCAAAGTGCAAAGTGTTACTTCAAGACTGGGGCATTTCCACTCCTACTTTCTTTATTGCAGGTAATCCGCTTGAGACTGTGAACAGTTTCACATACTTGGGTAGCACTATCTCGGTAGCTTGTAATATCGCTGATGAGGTATCAGCGAGGATAGCAAGGGCATGAGTTGCTTTGCCGAACTGCGTCATCTACAGCGTCAAAAAGACGTTCGATTGTCGTTGGAAAGAAGAGCATATAATGCTCGTGTAAGTACTGTTTTGCTTTATGGTTCGGAAACGTAGACTGTTCACAACGAAGATGTCAACCGACTTGCTGTGTTTGACCATCGTTGTCTCCATCACTTGCCACCACTCATTTCGTTTGTTCTGGTCAATTACTACACTTGACAGGGATGAAAAATAATTAAACAAAATCTCCTAACTCAATCCGTCTATACAGTATTCTATGAGTGCTCAGACGTGGTTGTCTCACTTCGTTCTCCAAATTCGTAATTGGAAAAGAATATTTTTTTTCCTCCCTTCATATTCATCAGGCAGGCTGATGACTATTTACACAAGGTTGTAGTTGAGCATCCGGATGCGGTCATTCGGTCGTACCTGTTGTGAGATTACTGGCGTTGTGGTCAACATGCTCTTCTCGCATTCCTAACGATCGGAGTACAAATGTCGATCTAGCTGAGGATATGCACTGCTAGTAAGCTCTTAAAGAAGCAAAACTCGAGTCTGTTGCTTTCATTTAAAATGGGCTATTCTGATAACGTATCTGAATGCGAAGATTGCGATCAAACGTGGGTGATGCTTATGTTGAACTAAGTCGTTTTCATTTTGATTTTGAAATGTAGTACACAGTCCTTACTGGGAAGTCATTTTTGTTTGAAGATGATCTTTTGAATTATGTTTTCGTTCGTCCATCATATACCTTCTGTTGAATGTTCATGGCTTCTCCGCGTTTATGTTTGTTTTGTGAATGGAGCAGGGAGACAGTTTACAGTTGTATTCTATCCGCGTATTCCTGCGTAAGTGTAGTTGGATCATGTATCGATGGTACGGAAGGCTACTGAATTTATCAGGATTTGAACGAATGTAGTCGGAGCAATGAAGTTCTGATCTTTACTTCACACGAACTTGTTCTCGAGGTCTTATTTTGTACATTCAGGATTCCTTTTTTATGTCTGTTCGAATTTCCCGTTTTTTATCCTGCTGTGGCCTGTTACTAACGTTGAGTCCAAGGTAAATATCGTTTTGCCTCTCATTCTAATCGCTGTGTTCATTTTGTTCACAAAATATAAAAAAAATTTCATTTCTTGTTTTATGCACCTCTGAGTATCCTCACTCGACTGCTACGTCATGCTTCTCTGCTTGCCAGAGATCACATCTTCTCTCTGTCGCTTGTGCAACGAATGGATCGTGTGCGGAAGGCTGCACTCCCGGATCAGCTGTATCTCAAAGTAAGTTTTGTTTTGTCCAAGAAACCGTATCCTCTTCTAGTTCAACACGTAGCATTCTTTGTCAGGCATCGTCTAAATCTCACAACACTTGGGAGTAGTGAGGTCGTTGAGGCTTATCTATCGTTATCTGTATTTTCCACTCCTGCAAGACGCTGAGGCCTCGTTTATCCGATGCCTCTGTCCTATTGTGTAGAGATAGAATGCGTGCAGTTGCAGTTTTGAAACACTACTATAAATCGAGTTGATCAAGTCATACCATTTTTAATTATTTGAGGTTTCAGGGGGTTAGCTGTTGCAGACCCATTTTTGTTGTACATCTGTTTATATCGCTTGCCATTGTTCCGTGGGTCTCAATCGAGGTGGCACGCAATGGTAACCGCAGTATATAATCTATTAAACACTGTTTTTAAGGAGCTGTGTGCTAGTGTAGCAAATTTTCAAGGAGTTTCATCCTTACTAGATGAACGCCATCATATTGCCTTCTCTGAGTAGCTGGATATTCAGCCTTCATTCAACAGCAGGCGTCAAGCTGATCTAGTTGTAACTCAAATCATCTCTTGCTCGTCATTTTATGAATTCTGTTTTATCTACTTCAGCGCCTTCCGCTTATGACTTCAGCTCTTACATCGTTATATTGTTCGTTATCTTCAGGCTTATGAAGTCATTCATCATTATACTGTCAATGATGGTGAGTATGAAACACCTTAATAACTCCATTTACCTGATGATAGTAAACACTACAGCGGTGTAAGGGCTGAAGTTACAAGCAGGAAATTGGGAACAGTTGACCTGTTTCTCAAAATAGTCAGTCAGTTTGCCAAGTGATAAGTGAAGTATCGTTTTCAAATGTGGTCTTATTTACATCGACTCAGCGGTCAGCGCAACCACGAATTAGAGAAAATGACTTTCTTCTGTTATCTAACAGGAGGGCTTACTCCATCTCTTCCGATTGTCCATCCGAATGATGTTCCCAATATTTGCATACACTTTTAGTCGACTTGTTATAACCCTACCAGCCGTGCGGAATCAGAACACGAGACTCGAGAGCGTACACTGGATTTCTGCCACTCAGTAGGTGACCAAAACGAATGTCATGTTAACCATAAATATGACCAGTCTGACAATCAACCAATCAGAAAGCAGAAACTTACTTGATCCGATTTGACCAGACCACCAACGGTTGATTAAGATGAACAGGTGCAAACAAGTGATTGGGCAAAAGTAAATCAGTGGTCTGCAACAATTCGAGCTATTCCACCATACTTCTATTCACGTCCTCGACGGTCGCTGTAATATTCAGAACCAAGTTGAGTCGAACGGTGCCTCACCTCAAAATTCATCAACATGAAAAAAAATCCATTTCTTCCGGAACGGCGCATGTTGTCGAAGCATATCTCTTCACGGGAAGCTTTCGTAGCTTCTGCGGTGTGTTCGTTTGATTTTTTCGGTTTATTAGAATTGATCAGTTTTTGAATCAGTGTCGTAAAATCAGTGTTGTAAAATAAACGCTGTAGGATGCTAATATTCGCAGCAGTCTTTCACAACTGTTATTGCGTTATGCTGGGAAACTCTACCGCTTACCTCCTGGAGAAAGACGATCGAGTTGAGCATTCATATCTCCGACAGTATATTGATGTCAGTGTTTTGCTTACTTAAAAAGATTGTCGAGGAATTCGCAGGACGCATTTGTGGTAATAACTAATTTATTGTTCCCCAGAGCATGCGCCGATATAATAAGTACACAACGCCTTACTGCGAACGCTAAAGGCCCCAATGTTCCCGGTAGTCCCAGCTTTTGAAAACAATTATCCGCAGGTACTTGGAAGGTGACTTAAAAGCCTCCGCTCTTGAGTAGCTGGTCGCAAAACGAAAACGGCACTGTGAAAACGATCACCAGGTCCTCCCGCTATTTGCTCGTCTTTGCAGTCCACTATTCATTGAGTGTTAGGTTAGCCGTTCATCGTTTTCTAACACTAATTGTTTGTTGCCGACACCTCCCCAGTCCACTTCCATTTCTGCCCGTCGTTACAAGTGACGCTTTTGAATTTGCACTATTTCCGTCTGTCCAACGCCTAAAACTAGAGAATTCGAGTCACCGATCAATAGTGCGCATGGCTGTTTAACTCCATGCACGTGATATCTGTCTGCACTTAGCCACTCAGTTACTCGACTGACACTGTTGACTTTGGATCTAAAGTTTGTCAGTCTTCGTTTTGTCCTCATTTTTTGCTTTTACTATCACTTAGCAATGTTTACACTCGTGAGAGTTGTTTTAAGGATGGTTTATTGACGTACATTTCACTTCTTCTTTGGATACATATTTTGGTTTGTAACGTCCACCACAAACTCTACGAGTATATTTCAAGTAATCAGTTCCGTTTGCGACTATCCTGTGCTGGTGCTACGGATACGTTAACAAAGTTTTAATTTGCACACCTTAAGCATTATTTTGATCAAAACACTTAAATCCCCTTCTCTTGCAATATATTTCACGTTTTGTCTTAGCTTCTGCGTCGAATCCTGAGCCATTTGTCTACCGATTCTAAGTGTAAATTGCTTCAAGCATTACACTCATCTGCGAATGCATCCGGGGCGACTCCGTTGTCAAAAGCCAGTAACCTCTTGGATACCCGTATCCGTACATTGTTCAATCGGCTGGTAGTCGTCGATGATAAAGATGTCCAGAATTCGAAGACGGAGGCTTCAAACTTGACTGGTACCGCGGCACCAAGTTTTGATGACGAGGTTCGGACGTATATATTACATCACCGCTCGATCGTTTTTAATATACATCTAAGATCAAACCCACAGAACATGTCAGGTTTATTAGGCAAAACAGAATGTTTTCTAAGTAATACACTTTGCCGTCGCTTTTATAGACTGTCTGTTCAACGTTCCGTGACTGTATAGACAAACATGATGGTTTTGTTTCTAGGAGCCGTTCTCAAAGTTTAACTAGAATCACTACTGTTAGGCTGGAAGTGTTGTTCTTTTATCTTGATATCAAGGTAATCACGGAAGTTCTCAGTGTGGCTTAGATATGGCAAAACACTGACCACGGAAGGGATCAAGTTAGGTGTTGTGCTTAGTACCTCACGACAAAACTCTCTATCGTCCTGATAAGGCCAATGGTTGCCCCGCAGCAACAAAGTAAACTCCAGAGCATCACAATACCCGTATTCAGTGGCTCTCCCGGAAAGTGTTACCTTTTCGCCTCATTCATCCAAGAGGTCCTTACATGTATACAACCTCCGTTTTCTAGAACAACGGACTGCGTGAGAGTTTCTCCTCATGGTTGGTTCTTTGTTGCTAAAACCTAGAATCTTTCATTGCCATAGCGTAAAGTTGACCGACTTCCACTTTCCGCTTGCTTTCAAATATAAATTCACCCTATCCGTGGTCAGTACGCAATAGCCAAACTGTGTATATTGATAGTCTAGTTTTGATTCTTCGTGTGACTCAATTCTGATCGCATGGGCAGTACAGAATGCGGTTACTACCCAACGATATCGCTACTCGGCTAGGTCTGGGAACACCTGGTTAGTGTGACCGGTTTTTACTGAAATTGCCACGACGGTGGAACTGTGCGATAACTGTTGTAACTGGATCAACGGGCGCCTAAACAGATAACAGAATAACGGTTACTGGAACATCGAATAACGGAACGACGGTCAACGATAATGAACTACGGAGTATGCACGACTAATTCGTAACTTCCCGGCCAACCCAACCACCCGAGGCTAACGCATGAACACAGGAAAAAGACTGGCCTCCGGACAGAACTCTTTTTATGTCACCCAATCCGAAGGTACAGTCACAAACTGGATCATATTTAAAGGGTTTGTGACCAGTGATAAAACCATGTCAGAAAGTGGACCAGACAAGGCTCCTGAACAGTATGGTGGTGCCCCAATTAAAAGACGAGCGTGTAGACGGAGTGCCAGAAATTGGCACAAAGGTTGAGAACGCTCGTGAAGGGCGAAGTGGCACATGACCGTGCCGACTATGAAGGTCACTTCAAACAGTAATGAGTTAGGCCTTTCCAAAGGCAAATAAAACGGTATTTTCGGGGAATTGGATTCTTCCCCGACAATAACCTCGAAGTACGCCTCGGAAGTCACCCTCAAACGATGTGTTCGGAAAACGCTTACACTGACAACGCCACATGGACCAACACAAGAGATCACTGTTGTGAAACTCAGGCTGCTAGTGCGGAGTGGGATGATGACGACTCGGTGCTGGATACAAACTATTTCATTTGTTATTATGCATTCGGCTGGTTATTCAGGCAAGATGTTTAATGGTTGGCTCAGTCGTTTGACTTCTCACAATGGACCAGCGGGGTGCACAGACGATTGAGGATTTCGTTGTTAGTGTGTGTGTATACCTGACAACAAAAATGGATCCAGGTAAGTCATATTCAGAAAGCTAGCATAGTGCTGGAGAGGCAACCAGATGTTTTTCAGTTACAAACACCGATCGTAAGCCAATGCTTCCAATGCGACGATCCTATATTGGCTTCAGCATTGTGTTTTGCGAAAACAAAACCTACTCCAAATACGTTTCGGTATTAGCAGATGAACAGTTTATAGTTATATACTGTGACATACTGATATTAGTTACAGATGTACCATTTTGAACCCGTTTTGTTGCTCCACTCAATTAGTCTCTTTGTCGTTGATAACGTGATCGGGTGGTTGTCGGTTTGTTTGTAATTTAGGCGTTTTGCTATTTCTTCGGAGTCGCGTCGGATTTCCACGGAGATTTACTTCAACTGTGCCCACTGTTGTCTTATCACTATGCACAAGTCAACAAGAGTGTCACTCTTATGTTTGTTTTATTAATCCCCTCGAGGCAGTAACATGGTCAAATCTTCACCACATTCGTTTCTTGATTTGTCAGCCGACAACCAGTAGCACTGCTTTTTGACAACAGAACCGTCACCACGTCCGTCGCCTCATGACAAAAATGAAAATGTTACAAAATGCTTTCACTTCTTTTTTATAAGATCTCGCTCTTCACGTGCATTTGCGAATGTTTTTAGTCCCACGAATCAGCCTTTCTGTTAAGTGGTTTTTGAGTGAAGAAGATTTAGAAGCAGCCCGTAGCCGACAGGTGATGGAGACCTTTTTTCTTGACAGGTTGTCACCAGTCGCGTTGTTTGTCAGAATCACTAGCGCCTTGCTCGCGTCACTCTCCATTCTCATTGGTGAGCCGTCGTGTATTGGCGGTTAGTGGTCATCGCGGCGTCGTTTCACTCGCGTTTCATGTACGCACCGTTTGATCTCGACTCCCCAAAGTTACTATAGGTATCTCATCTCCAGGTTCTGTCCGTGATTATAGGCCGTTCAATAACTCTGATTTTTTTCCTTTTTGAGGGAGGGAATTCGTTTGCTTTCTGTCATGCTTACGTTTGTGTTCAATCAGTCCTTCTTGATTGGGTTACCCTTTTTCATCAAGTTTTGAGCGTTGTCTACCAATCGTGAATAATTTGTGCGCTTCTTGTAACGTAAGTGTTTGACTTAAATGTGATAATGCTGCTGGTACTCCTATCCATGGTTTCGTTCGTTCTCGTAGCATCAGTTTAACTGTTCGTCTGATTTCAACTGATGTACTTTGTTATAAAGTGTGAACACACGTGCCTGAAAATTTGGTCATCCGACTGCTACATCAAAAAGTCCACTGGCATGAACAGTGATAGTTACGTATATCTGAAGCTATTCTTAACATCGTAAAAAAAATCGACGAGATGAAATTGATATAAGTCATAACCTGTGGAATGCGGCGGTTGCTTACTTAGCCAGACGGATTGTTGATTTCTTTCGTCATGGTTGTACTGCCGTCCTACTTTTAATGACCAATCGGTTGGTGCCCGGACGATGTTTTGTTAATCGGCAAACTATGCTGATACTTCAGATATGCTCATTACGATATTGGGAGCAAAGACGTGTATACGAACATTTACCCTTGATACTTCATCTTCAGGCCGGCACAGTTATTTACAGAGGTGATCGAGTTAGATCGAGATGTTGATGGGACTTATTGGAGAGAAATTAGGTAAACGGTCCACCAATCACTGAGGGTTTCTTTGGTCCACTACGTCCCACTCGCCCATTGGTTTATCCCTGCAGGTTGGTCATAAGTCCGGGCGCTTATGGTAAGCGTAATATCTTAACAAACCGCTTTTGATGACCTAATGCGGAATTAAGCAGTCTGATTCTTGAAGACCAAAACGAGTTTCATAGAATCGCCAACGAAAGTTACAGAACTGATCATGCTGAACATCCCAAGTCATTGAAGAACGAAAAATATATACCGTCCTTATTTATGAGCAACTCCGACTGCAGTATGCTACTATACGAAAAGTCCGTAAACCTAATTTGGCAGTTTTTTCAATATTTGATATGGTGAATTCACCTATTACTCGTTGGCATCGTGGCCAGTAAAACTAATCGAACCCGTTCGAAAGGCAATCGCCTCACGCTGTCTGTGAGATACGTTTGAATTCGTCAGGTACATACAGGACATTATTTTGCATTCCCGGAAATCGCTGTCAATGAGCATAGTGCTGTCATTCGCCAACGATCTTCCCCCGGAAGCACAGTTTTTATCTACGGTTATGGGTTTGAGACCAGGGTCGATCTCGGGATACCAGTAATGAGACCGAATGAGCTTCTGTTCCGACGAACCCTCAATGTACAATCGCTATTCAACGATATACTATGTCGATTGATGGATTGCGTGGCAGTGAGATCCTTAGTGGATTTTTCTTAGTCCATGTGTTCTTGGAGATACTTGAACGCACCATGTCTCAATACCTTATCAGTCAGTTCCGTCAGTATCACCAATACATGGATGGTATAGTTTTCATTAGTAGATTTGGTACAAATCTGCACACCGTACTCAGCTCGTCCAACCACGCTCATCGCTCTGTTGGGTTTACACTTGAACAGAGTGAAGGCAAAATATCCTTTCTAGATGTATATCAGCGACTAAGAATAGGCACTATTAAACGCATGATTCACCAAAAGAATATGTGGATAGGTCAGTACACAAACTTTACGGTTTCACACTCGTAAACTAAGTGGAAAATCTTGTGCGTCACCTGATCGAAAGATTTCATGAAATATATTCAGCGGATACGCCAGACAATGAGAAAGCACTCTATGATATTTTCTAACTGAAACGGTTTAACACTAGGTGCATGATCAGAACGTCGTCTACTCCTGACGAGGAAAATGTGAGGGCGTGTCCTGTATGTATTCGAATGCCTTTCAAGAGTGACGACGTTGCAGAATAGGTGACTAGTAAGCTCGTTCAGACAATCAGTAAAACCTGTGAAACCGACGAACTCCACATCCAACTCGCCACATTCCCTGTTCTCCAGTTTTATAACAAGGATAGGCTGTCAATTCAGACTTCACCTCTGTGTATCTACTTTTTCAGTTGGCCATGTTGAGCAGGTTACAGTCGTTGAACACCAAGACAACTGTCGAAACTTGTCCGGGAGTATTACTTACCTTGGTTGTGACACAGTAAAACTGCATTATCCTCATGTTAGCATCAGGTGAATACTGATCACGTGCCACGTAACGCATCAGAGACTGGCCGAATGAGTGCACTCTGTACTACCGGGGCTTTCGGAACCAGGTTGCTTGACCCAACATTACGTCAAAAAAATGATTTGCTCAGTTATTGTGCCAACCCTAGCCCCAAATCCACCGGACCCACTGTCGCGTGATAGGCTATCAAATCGGGAAAAGTCCGAACAGAGGTTTAAGCGGCACTAAGCTTTCTCAATTTATCCGGCAAAGAGCACCGTTTTATTGAGAAACAACATTTTCTACGACTGCTATTGAGCAACAAGCGTTCTTGCGTTTTGATTAGCCCGTTGGTTGTTACGTTCCCTGACCTAGCCTCGAGCAGCTCGGTTGTTCAAGTCTGTAAAGCATTTAATCTCCACCTGTTCTTGATTGGTTAATGCCCTTCGAGCGCAATTCCGTTTGCAACAGTTTGTGTGTAAGCTCTGATTGACCGTACTTTCTCCAGTCAGGAAACCGTTCCAGTCCAGTTACACTGGCGACCAACCTGCGCGGTTCAATCGGTAGACGCGCGTGTAGTAATAGGCCGGTGAAGCCGTTAACAATCGGTTGACCATTGCCTTAGTTTCCCTCTAACACGTCCGATCGGTATCTCAATCTAAGTTTATCTTTTCTGCATGCAATTGTACTGATATGGAAACCATGTTAGGTTGGACTGATGTCGATTCGTACCTAGTCGGGTCACGGACTTAAACCTAAACGCGGCGTAATATCGACTTTGAATAAAGTCTCTCGGTTGTGATGCAAGGCGGTAGTACATCAGGTGTTGATTCTTAGGCGTTACTGAGTGAAATCACATGGGATTACAACGCATCTGTTAATGTGTTTTCCATATTCGTGAAAACTGGAATGGTGGATCATTCCAACAGTGGGACGTATAGTGTATTCCGATCGAATTGGTGTTAACTATGCGTTAGATATAACAATGAGCGTAGCACAGAGAAATCTCAGCAATGAAACGAGTCCTTCAGTTTCAGGTTCAAAGTTGAATTGTGTGACTAGTGCTAAGACGGTCATATGTAGCCCTTATTTTTGTATCCTGTTATTCCACCTAACAGCTGAATCGGTTCTGGCGCTAAAACCTGTCTTCAGATTAACATTTGAAAATGAGTCTCATTTGTTCTTCTTATATTGGGTCGCTCTACCACGTCACAGTGTGTTTGTGATGGTGACGGGATAACCGGAATGAGCATATTTTGTCTGTCGGTTTTCCTTGTTTTATCTCTCGTATGCGCTCCTCACCCACCTGAATATCACACCCGTACGACGTTTTCGCGTTCAGTTCGTTTTGGACTGTGAATTGCTGCTGCTCACGCGACCAGTACTGTTTCTAAGCGAGCTGATTTTGCTGCCCGTTACGCGAAGATGCCCGGTTTCAGAAACGGCTGTACATCAAGTTAGTGCATGCTTGTTTGCATGAATTTTTGAAGATCAGTTCATTCTACGGTTTAAGTTGATTCCGTTCATATTACCTTTCATTCTTGCGATAGCCACTACATCTGTGGATTTTGAATTGTTAAGAAATAATCGTAGCGCGCGTACATTTAGCCCAATTTGTGACTCCATCAACCTCTTTAAGCTCTCTATGTCTGTTATCTTTATATTGTTTCTTGTTTGATGCGTACCGCAAATCACTTTGTCGTCCACTAAAGGTCAACATCGACTTAGTAGCGCATTGAAAGTGTTTTAATTTTGATTGTTGACAGATCCTTATGTTGTTCTGCCGCTACACCCCACTCATTGTCACACTTCACCGTGGTCTTTGCCTTCGTTTGGTCTCACAAATTAGTGATAGTCGGAAGGTGATGCGAACGGGCAATCTTTCTGTTTCACACCGAGCCCCTGCTGTCCACTGCGTCGCTTGAGTGCAAGTGATTAGGATAACTGAGATAACCCTGTAATTAACCAGTTGTTTAGAGGGGCGTTTTCAGAAGTGGTTTTAGACCCATCTGAAAATATTCGGCTTCATCATACCGAGGTACATAACCATACTGACGCACAGTGAAAATGCATTGAGATTTCTTCATGGTCCTTTTAGAGGCTGGAAACACGTCCTTGAATATGATGATGCCCTGCTTACTAGACGCTGCAGCCTACTCTATGCGTTTGTAATCGCTGTTCCAATGCATTTGGTTCCCTGATAGTTATCGTTCCTATGTTCTGGCATTCTAATTGCTAGATTATTAATATTATCATCCCAGTTCGTCTGTTTAATGCGCTACTCCATGGCGTGATCTGTGAATCGTTGGTCAGTTGCATCATGGTAGCATATTTAGTTGTGATCAACATACAGCCGTAATTCACATCGTTTCATTGTTCTTCTCAAGCTAAGCAGTGTTATTTGCATACATTCTGTTGGTTTAATTCCAGTTTGTACTGGTGGTCAATCAGTTTCATCTTTTACTGTGTATTCTTTTCGCGTGTGATGACACTACCAATCTTCTACTTTTCTGAGGTCATTCAGTAGCATTATTTGTGAACCGGTATTGGGCGAAAAACATGCCTATCGTTTTTATTTTGAGTGATCTGAACACTTTTTCCATTTATGTGTCGGGTATAGTTATAGTGCGTTGTTCCGCCCTTTGTATTTTATTTTACAAATTCACTGAATGGCTTAGGATGTTGATCAACTTAACTAGGCAAACTATCAAGTTCGAGTTGACCTATGTTCAGAAGAATAAGGGCCGTCTCGTGTTAGCCACTGTAATCTATGTTATCTTAAATTAGTGTATACGAATTTTCGTAGTCTATGGCACTTTCCAATATGTTTACTCTTTCCTGGTCTTCCAGTTGTACGATGTCTGGTTTATCTGGCATTTTTAGCTCCTGGTTCACTTGTCCTACAGTCTCTCGATCCCTATTGGTAATGCTGCCGAGTCTTCTACGTCGTCTGTGGATGGTTCCCCTTCCTCGGACGGGAGCACTGCCCCCACGATTTTGGAGCTGCTGCTCCTGGAAGACCTATCTACCAAGCAGCCTCCGGATGGAGCTCTCTCCTTGATACAGTGTTTCGAAACGTGGGAGGAAGAAAATGAATTTGCTCGATTTGATCCACTTGCCTTAGACTCATTTAGTGTTTCTCCAGGAAGCGACGAAGTGGAATCACGGTCGCTTGTGGAATTCACCTCCATTACCAGCCTACCCATGGTGCGAACGATCGCCCATATTCTGAAACTGGTGAGCAGAAACCCTGGGTTACAGAATGGTTCCTGTATGGATTAGCACAGACTGAAGCTTGAATAATCGGGTTGTGTTTGCTAATTATATCCTACACCCCGTTCTCCGTTGTGCGTGATTTTGTGTCACCACTGATCTTAGTAGGTGATGTGTGATTTGACAGACAGAGATACCGCTTACTTGACTGAGTGTGTGGCTGCGAACAGTTCTTCACAGAGGTAACTTTTCAACCTCTCTTCATGTGGACTTGGGGGTTATCCAAAAAGCGCATGATGTCTGTCTCTTATACACATTGTCTTCGCCATAACTCGTCTCCAAATCAAAAATGTTGACCAGGTAGACGTTCGGACTGATTGCGTTTCAATGAAATTAGTCATCTTTAGAGGCGTACAGTTTTATATTATATTTCCGTTTAGCGGAATTTGTGGACGATTTATAACATACCTCTAATCATTTAAGTTGTGGTGAAGGAATGTGCCACTTCGTACACTAATTATCAACTTTTATTATATCATTCACTCCGCCAGTATTCACTGTGTTCAGATATTTGTTAGAGCTTCTGTGATCGTTCCGTTGTAATTTTCATTTGTTCGACAAGTGAGCATCTCTACTGATTAACGTAAAGCACACTGGTAAGTGATTTCATTCCGGAGTTAAACATGTACTAATCGTTTGGTGATCTGGCATTTCTTTTTCATATGCCCATCGGTAGGTCACAAGCTGCAGAATAGGGTTCGCCAAAGTATACCGAACTGTCAGTTACTATGCTATGCTAACTGTTGTCACCATCATCTGTGTCTGTGAGCCATCTACTTGAACTATTAGAATGCAGTGACGTGTAATACAATCCACTTGCTACGACGATCGCATCTGGTCAGGGTGAGTGCTTCTACATTCAAAATGTACAGTCGGTAACCCCTCCCTTGACATTTGATGTTAGGAGAATATGCGCCGATATATGGTTTCAATGTCGTCATATTCAGAGTTTGGCTGTATAAGTGCGGCTGTATACATTTATAAAGATGCATTAGCGTTATCGGCTGCTTGAATCGAGCAATATAACATACATATCTTTTCCTCTCATGGTAGCGTAGATGTTCATGATTATTTCGAATGTTCAGGTCATCTTTAACTCATACGATTGTTTAGGTTCACTCCTGGCACGCAATTCACTAATTTATTGTTTTTGTTTCTCTTCGACAATTTGATTGTGCTCGAGATTGGCAAGACAGCCTGTCGTGTATTTGTATTACGTAACTCAGCTTACTTGGCTGGTATATAGCGTGTTATTTTACTCAACGGCTATTTATATTGGGGTCACATTTTTAAGCAGGTTTGAAGTGCTTGATGTTAGCAGTTGCTCCTTCGCTATTAGCGCTTTTGTCATGTTCATGTATTACTAATAATCTAAAATAGCGTGTTTCCCCTTCTTGTTGACACACCTAATATTGTGATGTTGAAGTGCACCTTCATTGTGAACATTTTGTTTAAAGCTTCATGTTCTAGTCCAAATGTTTGAGTGTTGTTCAAAACAACGACTCTCCTTGCTTACTGACACCTACAAATAACCACATATTTTTCAGCTCATGTTCATATTCTCATTTCTGACACGTGTTTCAGATCACATGGTGTATTTCCATAACCCTTACACAGGTTCCCCTCCAAATACCCGGACTGACCGCCCGTTTACTCCAGCGTTTGCAAACCTTCACACGCGTCAATCCTCCACCCATAGTGGTTGAGCGTCTTATCCTTCTCCATTTGGCTGCCATCGAACGATCGATGAATGACGTCTCCTTGGACTTCTCGTGCACTTACCTTTCCAAACTCGTTTGTCAACTAATAGACCTGTTTGAATTTATGTTTCTCACGGAAAACACACCCTTCACTCAAACTAACTCGTACGAACTTGACTGTTTCCTCGCATGGCTCTTGAGCAGACTCGCCGTAAAATTGTTTCCAGATATTAACGAAATCTGCTATCGATGTCGTCAAATCAAAGAAAAGCTGTTCCATCAACCCGTAAATTTCCGTGTAATCCGTTTCTGGACGCTGCTGTTGCCCATACTCAATAAGTTCAACTCTCGCGAGGGTATACTATACTTGACCCTCGATGACGAATTTTGTGAGGTGATATCGGACCTTGACCGGCTTATACCTGAGGCGCAGCTCCGTCTACAGTAAGTAACCTTACATCTGCATGAGTTTCTATCCGCCTGGTCTTTTTTGTGCTTTTTAGTTCGATATTTTATTCTTTTCAGACATTTTTGTGTGATCACTAATGCATAGAATCCTACAAAACGAGCGAAAATTTTACAGGTGACGTATGCGGTAAACCTCAATTTGTCAGCCGTTTGTCAGATACAGGTTCTAACAAGAGTGAACCCCTAGTTTGGTGTTTCCTTCAGAAAAGGACTTTCTTTCTGCAAACTGTATTTAAATGCGAATGTCGCCATCAACTATACGTGGTGATCAGTTGACACGTATCGTGCAGTATTACTTTAAAATCAGGGTAGATACTGCGGAGGATGAGGAGGCACATCTCCCAACGAAGCAGTCACGGCGAATGTCGTCATATCGGTCGATTGATCCGGTTTCGGGTGGATTGATCCTGTATTATTCCACTGAGCCAATCAGATTGCAGCCGTGCGAACGAACGCCTGTACGCTATCCGAACTGTAATGTGATTCGTTCTAACAGCCCGACAACCATATATGACCGTCTTGTCTGGTTCGCTCTGCCACTTGACTGCTATATATGACTGTCGTCCGATTCGCTCTCTCTTGTGGGTCATGTATGGTGATCGTTTCGCCATGTATATTTAAAGCTCTCGTGGTCTAGTTTTGACTCATTTTCAACTAACGGCGTTACCACGTCTTTTCTCCTCCTCGGTTTTGGGTCAAACGGTTGGACGCATAATAAAGGGGACGATCCAATACCCCTTTTCTCTATTTGACTCACTTTTGTCTTGTCGAAGTCTGTCGAACGTCTTGTCATCTTGGTTTTTTTGTCTACCACACGTTTCTGACCGTTTCACATTATTGTTTATTTTTGTTCGTCTTTTATCCTATGAACTGTTTCACAACCAATGGTTTCCACGATTCTAACACAATAAATTGAATATTGCCTAGTATAACAACCTAAACTGGTGAAGTGATTTTACTCCGTTCGCTGAACATGACCTTCTGGCAATGGATTTGCGATTTTCGCTGGAGATTACGTCTCCAGAACCTAATATGTTGTGTGTTCGCTCATTACAGACAGATCGCTCCATTTATTACTCATCTGTAATGGGAAAAATTTGCTGTTTAATGGGTGAATTTAAGGAACTGCATTAAAACTTATACTTTTCCCTTGCGAATCACTTATTTTCAATTATTGATCGTTACGCTTAAAAGCAGCTTTAATAAATTCACAATTAGATCTGTTTGCTTCATTATCATGGAGCCAGCCATCCTTTTGCATCTTTTCTAACCAACACTTATCAAAAACGTAATTTCGCTGGAGCATCCTTGTTCAGTGTTTCAACCTGGCACGTGTGCAGTGATCACTCACTATTTACTCGTCATGCTTGGATCGCTTCTGACCGACATACCATTTACTACATTCCCAACCGTCACTCCTAGTAGTTCAATTCTTCTTATGTTTTACTTCCTGTCCGTTGTTCCCCTTCTGTTTATCTTATTAGATTTGGTCTTAGTTACAACCCCATCAGTCGTCAAAAAGTGGTTGATACATCAAATAACCACGGTCCAATTTCACCGAGGGCGTTGATTATGCTGTTCAGCCTAGCTTCTGCGTCTACGGATTCGTTTAACAATATCGTTCACATTGTTTCCGAGGTTAAACCGGATCTCCTTTGGGACGATCATGGCGTTCCGTCCAACAGTCGTCTTTTGCTGACTCTGCTCATGGTCTGTTTTCTGCTATTCCAACCGAATGTTATCCTCTGTTTTCCTTACACGCTGGTACTCAAAAACAGCATTTTGGAACTGTTTGTTCTAACGTTTTTAGTATGTTGTCTCCAACATGTCGCTCATCGCTTACTTGACTGAGGTTAGATGCTAGTTCATTGTAGTAGCATCCATTGAAATCCAGCCTAAATTGCAAGGAAACGTTTAGGTTATTAGAAATATAAAAAGGTGCTCTTGATCTGTGTCCAACAAATTGGCCTGACGTGCATATTTCTAAATCTTTTCGTTGAGAGTTTTCCACTGAGGTGAAGAGATAAAGATTGATATTTAGGGCTATAACTTGATTTGTATGGCGTTAGCTGTTCAGCAAATATGACATATGAATCACCTGTGCTAACGGATAAGAAAAGTCTGCTGAACATCCGAAATGCTGATTACCGGATTTTATCAACTAGACGTAGGAGTAATTTCGTTGATTGCTAATCCGCCTTGCCCGGTGAATCTGTTGAACCGGATATACACGGTGTTCCGCAAATCGGGAATTGTTTAATCTAAATAAAACCAATCTCCGTCAGCTTTCTTAATTTATGGGAGATAAACTCCATCGTTTGGTTTCCGTAATCGCCGGGTGGTTTCATCCATAGATTGCATATGTTTAAATATCATAATTTTTCCAACTCAATCGAGTTACAACTTCGTGCAATGGCGATAAATATGGTAGGTTCAATTTGATGCTTGCTTCACTGGTGTATCTCATGCAATTATTCTTCTCCTTGGTCAGTGTTCTTATACTCAACGTTCGGCTACAATTACGGTATCTCTGTGGTAGAGTGGATTGCGTGACATGGGAGTTATATGGCTCTTCTGTAGCCATTCCCATATGAAATGCATTTAAACCAGGCACATCTCGCGAGGAATTCAAATATTGTGATAAATGATCGTTTAGGACAGTACAGTACGACGCTGAACGCTCCAGGTGCGATAGTAACGTACGTTTCACAAAGCATTCTTTTTTATTGTGAATTTATAAATCACCAGCGTTGTCTTTCAATCACTGTTGGTAGGGAATTTTGTACATTTTTTTCCGCATGCGGTACAGTGGCTTTCCTCGTTAGATATTAGTTTTAGCCAAGGTGTTCCAGGTTTGAGAATTACTGTCCACTATTTTCGAATCACGCGTTTGGAAACGGTACACTGGAAGACATGGTACTCATTATTTTGCATTTCAGTCAAACAGTTTGCAAACTTTCATGGGTGATCTGTGCTCCATTTTATTTCGATAAACGCACCATCGTCTGTATTTGTTTAGTTTCTTGCTTTAAAATAAAAGCAGATGCACCTCACGTTGTTGATTCATTGGCTTCTCCATTCAACAGTTTCTGTCCAACTTAGCGGGTGCACGACAACCCGAACGATGGATTCGTGTGGTTAACCTCGTCGATCATCTAGTGCGCATCGGAACTCTTACGCTGGCTTTTCAACCAGTTCCGGCAAACTTCCAGCAGAGCATAAACGCATTCCTCTTAGTTGACTACAATGGTAAGTGACCACTTGTATACTGCAAGGTATTGATATTTTCGTTGACTTTGGCCTTACTAGCCACTCTGATTCGGGGATCGCACAGGTCCGATTACAATTTCACATCAGGCGTCTCAATGATAACTTCGGATGGTATTATTTGATTACTGGATATTGCAGCCAGGGTTGTTTTTTGGGGCTAACGACAGCAGTAAAACCGATTGTAGATATTACAACGTGGGTCAGGCTACTGTGTCTTGATCTTGCACACAATAGCTCGTGTTTTTGTTGGCTTCATTGTTATTTAAGACATGATCTTCCTTCTCATTTTGTTCCAGTCATACGTGGTGCGTTCGATGTTTTCGCCTTGTTTTCCGACTTATTGCACCTCTGTTCTACGCGGCCTTGCATTGAAAACAACCAGCTGAAGAAGCATGGTTGTCGGTTTCGTCTACTTTTCCAAACAATGATTCCACTCACCCAACGTTTGGCACAGCGTGTTGACACGGTCGTTCATTCTGTGGATGTGCAGCCTGCGTTTAAACGATTTGTCCAGATCCAGTCAGAGTGTTTGATAGCGCAGCTAGAGAAACGTGTAGAGTTCGCCTTGACAATTTGTGCAGCGTCGTGTCAAGACACGTGCGAGATGGCGGTACATCGACTTCAACTGACCATTCAAATGATCCACAGTAAACGTGCACACGAGCAAAACGTCACTGATGTAACTAGGTGATTTTGTTAAACAAGTTGTGGTTGCTTAAATCGCTTACCCGCCAGTGCATACGATCTCATTAAGGACAATATATTCTTCATGTCATAAGTTTGTTAATAAAGAGTTCTGGTGCGCACTTCTAAAATGTTTTTTTTTCTCGGTCGAGTTAGACATTCCCTCAATGAGTACTACTTCATTCTTCGGTTTGTTTGTCTTTCCTCGCAAGAATGTGTATCGTCTCATTTGTTCACAAACCTTTTGCTTAATCTTTCCAAGATAATTTGACTGCTGCTATCAAAAATCCCACAATCATCTCTATAACGTAGTTTAATAGATTTGCGTCCTATTTGGTACGTTCATGTGCTTGAAACACATTAAGAAGTGACGTTTAGGACCGATTTTTTTTTAAATATTCATTCTAAAAACTGGTTTAAGCACTTTCACCAATCAAAGAATACCGATTTTCAAAAATGCGATCGCCCACAGATCTATCTGGTTGATGCTGTTCACAGTGAACTGAAATCGTTTATTGTTATCCCAGCGCTAACGGAAGATTGCTAGTAGGTGTGTGAGCGTTGGTTGAAATTACTTCGACTGTTTCCATTATCGGGTGCCAAGTTGACTATGAAACAGACGCAAACTAAGGAAGTAAACAGAAACTGAATGGAACCTGGGCCAGTTGACCATCGCTACTCGTTGGCCAGCCTGAGAAACAAATCGTTTAACTTTGGACAAAAGGAAATCCTTGTTCTGTTCCTCGACTGATCTCTTTACTGGATACTGGATGCTTGTTCAGGTACTGCATCAAATGAATTAGTTCAGTGGGCTTCCACGAATTTTCCGGGGTGTCACTCAGGGGCATTCGACTGAGAGCATCCGCAACCTGGTTTGCTTTACCCGGAATATGGGAAATTTTGTAATTATAAGCAGACAGAAGAAGTGACCAGCGTTGCATTCGCGGCGAAGCCATCTGATTGATTCCTTTTGTCTCTCCGAGGAGTGACACCAGGGGTTTATGGTCCGTGTATATATCGAAGGTTCTTCCCCAAATATACTGGTGAAACTTTTTACAGCAAAGATTACAGCTAAAGCTTCCGTGCTGTCAGTTGTACAGTATCTGGGGCCGAAGACGGTTGGTATAAAGTGAGCTGTTCTGTTATGTTCTTCCCGTTGCCTCGCAATAGAACATGCACGGTCCCAATTTAGTTTTGACTCCTCTTCGGACAACAGTCGCTCTCTAATTTTAGTGTCTTGGACACCCACTAGTAAACACTGAATCGCCATAGTTTCTTCAAACTTCATGGGTGCAACTTCATTATAACGACAGTCAGGAATGGCCTGCTGGATACGGGCGATGAAATCATTGACGTTAGGCTCCGAAGGTTGACATAGTTGATAGAGATTCATTCGGGCTGTAAACACGTGTTCGCGTAACCCTCATAGGTCATCTAGTGTTGCCAGGGCATCAGGCAAGGACGTTCTGTCATATACACGAAGTGCGTCGAAATGACGTTGACCTTCAGGTCCCAGATGCTGTCTGAGTAATTTAATTTTCTGTTAGGCTGATGGTGGAATGTAATGCTATGTATAGTTCCAGATAATCCTCGACTGATCGCGTCCACACTGTGAATGAAAGTTTTGAATCAGCATCTCTCCAAAAATAATCCGGAGGTATGGATAAAGTATTTTTGACTTTCGGATAGCTGTTTAATTCCAATTCGCCCAGTAGTTTAAAACACACGTAGTCAGCCCAGTGTAGAATAAACACGTGGCGACAATGGCGCGTAACTTCATCGAACACGAGAATGACATCAACGATGAGACAGATAGGACAATCAGTTACCCAATCGATTGTGTAGATGACACGATTGGAGCTATAGAGTGGAGAGAGGGGCACACGCGTGCGCATGTAGACAAGTCACGTGCGGACAACGGCAGGCGCGGATGCCACAAAGAAGTGGGATGATAATATTGGAATGAACAAAGTGTGCGTCATATTCACGCTGTGTGCGATTTTTGGGAAAACTCGTCTTCTAGGATGGAGTCTGAGTAATAACACTTAAGGACGATAACACAACAGTCGTCAAAACACTCCCGCCACTGACTACGGTCCGCAGTTCTCTAGCCAACAACAATCAACTTCTTTTTAACCTACGCCGAGTACTCAGATGAGGCCAAACTTAATGCCGGTTTCATCTTACTATTACGTCAAGGTATAATCTACACACTATGCTGCTTTTTCAAGCCAAACTGAACGCCGCGTATGACGAGTCCAACCGATTAAATGAAACTACTCGGAGTAAAGAAAGCCTATGTTCCCAGCACATGTCGTTGTGCCTCCATTTCTCATCTGATTATGCCATCCCATACGGGTGACACTCCGAAAGCAGCATTTAATAGACTAAAGCGCACGAGTGTCATCGAATTTCGCAACTGCAGATCAGCATCGTGTGCACAGTCTCATTCTACACTGTCCTTTAGTCTGAGATGGGTGTCACGCCGATGCCAGAAGCGCCCAGGTTTGCAAACGCTAATCAGGTGTTAGCGATAGATAGGGAGACATCCTGTCTAACATCGCCTCTGTCAACAATACGACCCAAAGCAAACATAACTTTCGACTGTACCGAGATTGTCACCGTTCAAGGTGGGTACGGGTGTAGGCTCCTGTCAGTCTCCAAGACGTAGTTTTCGAATAAACGGTGCAAAACGTACACCATGTCGTAGTACTTTATCACCAAGCAGGCTAGGACATCTTGGACTGTCTGTTCATTGTCGCCATGCAGGACGGTTTCATCAGCTCCGTTATCTGTGGTTCTGTTTTCAGGATGATGCTGTACGACATCATAGAAGGGACCGTTCGTACCTTTATGCAAGACACCGCCGCATCCTGCGGGAAATGAAAGAGGGCGACGATAGTCCGTTATAAGCTCAAACTCTACTTGTTGCTGGACGCATAGATGTCAGATATCCCATTCTTCAGCCGGCAATTCCGTAGAGCAGCTCTATAGATAAAGTCGAAGACTGCGGTGATGCTCAGGAACGCGATTACCAGTGGTCGTTGGTAGATGGGTTAGTGTTCAACCAGCTGACGGAGGGCGACGATTTGATCAGTACACCCGCGACTATGCTGCTGTTGCCTTTCATGTTTCTTGTGAAGTATAGTAAACACCAACAGTTCAACTACAATTAAACTCTGACCGATTCCTCGGTATTCAGTATACAGTTTGAGCGAGCACTTCTCATAGATGGACACTCGCTCTTTGCCAGCATTAACGAGTGTGTATGAAGTATTTTTAATAATGTACAGGGATCCAGTGTTAGCAGGGGAAAGCAAGTCAAGCCCTCAAAAATAGTCGAACTGGACGCGTTCCCTCAGAATTGTTTCTAACTCCAATAATTCCCTTCCTCCGTGTGTGTCGTGTCCCACGATTATTCAAGCGTTGGGTACATTTTGAGCCTGATGTGGCACTCTTAAGTTTGTACTCTGCCCCCTCTGTCTAAAGCCAGCATGTCCCGTACATTTAAAATTGACTACGCTGTTCACTTGACACACAAATAAGAGACAGCTCTTGAAGTGAGTTTACCAAGATGGTTAGTTTGCGTTGGCATCCAAAACCGCTCTCCCTCGTCATATACATGAGTTATATTAATACAACAGATCCCGTCACGTGAAGTCGGGGAAGGAACCATTGCTCTCACTACAGAATTATTTTATCCCTCATATAATCACAACTTTAATGAGAATTGAAGCAACCTTGGTTTCCTACCGCCCATGTTGAATTGTTTCGGTCTGAAATATATGGCATACGAAGGAATCGCGATCAAAAGACCGATTGCCAGCATCGATAAAATGTGATTAAATGTTAATCAACGACGAACGGTGTGTACACGCGCTGTTAGGTTGATTCCATTCAACTGCATCGCTCTAGTCAAATGCAGTGTATCTTCTCTCCGATCGTTTTTCTTCAATCCCTACATATGTCCTATATTTCGGATCAAAACATCCAACTGTGAGCAATAAAAAGCGGTCTACGCCCCCATTAACATAACGATCAGGAACAGTTCAGTTGTTGAGCAACGAGACCAATGGTCTTGTACTCACCGCAATTTGTCAGAGTCCTAGGCAGTATGTGCAACGTTTGTACACTGTGAAGAGGGTCGATTTCAAACGCTGTTTAACATAGTGTAACTGTTGTGGAATGCTTGTTCAAGGAAGATTTGTTGTTGTTTTTTTGCGAAAATTCAACTGTTGCAGTCGATGTTTTGTTGTAAGCTGCACACTGTTCTAACTTAGAACTACACGGATTAAGAGCCAAGTTACGAAACTGGAGAATGTCACACGCGACTGAAAACGCGTGTCGCACTACTGCTAATTTGTGCGACTCAGTCAGTTTATCTTACCTGGATTATGATGAGTCAGTTATTACTCTTATTTGCAGGTTCTCACCACTTCTAATTGTTATACACTACTGATCTATCTCCATATACTGGTGCTTCTCAGGTAGTGAGACATTTATTTCACAAATACAACGCAACTTATTTCAATTACCAGCCACCGTGCAAAAGCTTCCAGCACTCCTTTTGCCCGTCCCGTCATCTGGAGTATCTCTTGCCCATATAAATTTATTGCTAACCGGATAACTGTGAAATGCGAACCCCACGAAAGCCGACACTCAGTTACTTTTCATTTGTCACTCTTCGCGTTTTCTTTAAGATGGAAAACGTATGCGTGCAAGATCCCCAGATGCGCAGAAGAGATACAATAGTCTTCCATGTAATAACCACGCTTAAGAAATAGACATCCAGTATGTCGTAAGGTGTATTACCGTTTAATCCGTTCACTAGTCAGGAAGTTTAATATCTGCTGACCTTGAGCACATGACCAAACCATGTTTGAGCCGGTAGCCTCTGGTAGTACTTCAATTGAATTGAAAATGCGTCCTCAGTACACATGAGATATCGCCATTTAAGCGATGAGAAATGAACGACCGAACAAGCGCTGCGCACTCGTGATACCTGTGTCCCGTTGATAACAGCAATGAGATCATGCAATTGTCTGATCCGTCTATCTGTGATGGAACACAACTCCGGACAAACAGTAGGGGGATAATTTGAACAAAACAGTTAGAAGACGAACACTGGTAGATGCTAGCATTTCGTATTGGCTCGTCAGTACCAAATAACCAATAACACGGGAAACTTCATGATCATGATAGAAGGGCAACTGAGTGATATCATCTCACAATTATCATACTATAGACGCTATGTCGATGATACGTTGGTCATTGCCAAAAGTCGAGAGCTATCTGAACAATTTGTCCTGCGGCTTAACGGCGTTCATCCCAACCTCAAGGTGACGTGTGAACCAGAGGCTGGTGACAGTCTGCCTTACTTGGACATACTCATCACACGAAGGGCTGACGGATCAATAAAGCGGGGCATTTACAGGAAACCAACATGGTCTGGTCAGTATATGCATTTCACTAGTTTCAACCCGGTGAAATATAAGCGGGGTGTAGTGAGAACATTGTTCACCAGAGCACGCCGCATTTGCACATCCGACTGTGTTGAGCAAGAGTTAGAAATGCTTAAGACGACTCTGGAGGGTAATGGGTACCCCAGAAGCTTTATTCAGCGTCACAGCGAATGGAGGCCCAAAAGCAGTAAGAATGATGTCCCAAGAAATTAGTATACATTGAGCTACCCTTCAAAGGGGATATCGCGACGATGCGAACAACCCAACGAATTGTCTCTTCGTTGAAACGTACTTACAACGCAGCCGAATTGAGGGTCCTTAATAAGACTCGCAGGTTACCTGTGCCTACAATCAAAGGAGATCAACCTATTGGCGCCAAATCACACTGTTTACCAATTCTTCATGTAACTGCGGAGAAAGTTACATAGGCAGAACCGATAGATCATTGACCTCAAGAATGAAGGAACATGTACCTAAGTGGGTTCACAAACAGGTCTCAAAACCGGACACTGTAGTCACAGAGAATCGTAAGCCCCCAGCTTCGTCGATCGGACGACACATCCTGTCAACTGGCCACAACGTGGACTTGACCTCAGCCTTCACCATCATATATATATATTAATATATATATATATATATATATATATAGGTATGTAGCAGTGTAACCATATATAAGCGAATAACAACATTGTATAACGAAATGTTGGGACTTATCGAAATCCTGATAACACTGTGGGAGAATGATTGTTGTAGATCACGGAGAGATGGGTTGTTGTGACAGTAACCCTTCACTTGTGGTTCCCTTGCTGAGTGAAGCTGTACAAGTCTCGGAGACAAAATCCTCTCGGTGCGACCGCGTACCGCCTAGCTCGTGTTCCTGTGTCCGGGCGCGATGTGTTGTGTCTGTCTCGTTTCAAACCTCTCCTTATTTGCACACGTGTAAGACGGCCTGATGAGCCTTTGGTTTCACAGATCAATGCCAGTCCGAAACCATGACCAGGATGATGTATGCGTGTGGGGGGAGATGCGAGACAGGATGGTACAGACACACCAGCTGTGTCAGACGAGCTGGGCTTGCCAGCCGTGTCGGGTGCACAATGAATGAACACGGCTGTTTATCGAGGTCACTTTACAGTTCGGAATGTAGGGTAAAAGGTCACAAGACGTCGAACCGCGTTGAGGTATCAAATACGACGTGTCAACGCAGTTACTTAGTGCAGACAGACAAAACGTGTCAGCTGTGTCCTTAAAGAATTTGCTGTTGAAAATTTGCTAAAATTAGGCTTTGGTTTCATGGCACAAGCGCTGTAGTGGTCCGGCGAATGAACCTGTCTGCCTGAACGCGTCGTGCGTGGTGATGGTGTGGTGGTGTCACTTGCGATTTTTTTGGATGTGATGTTCCCTGGGGGCAATGTCTTGGACAGGTCCCTAGCGGTATCATTGTAAACTTGGGATTGCGTGTTCCTTCGGTCCACTATATGCTGGTTTCAGACGATCGATTGAGATGGTTTCAGTTCTGTTTGGAAATTATAAGGAGATATTTATCGTGTCAGATGACGAGAAAGGGACCATCCTACGGTGATGTACAGTTGTGTGCAAAACGGCTAAACGTTTGATGATACCAACAGAACGGTCATTTTGACGAGGTGATACAGATCTGGAACGCTAACGGGAGTGATCCTTAGTAAAATGGTTGAGTATATTCATGTGTGACCAACTTGTTCACTGAGAGCTATTCGCGAAGCGGATCGTTTGATGGGGCTGGCTGAATGTACCTCTAGAATTCTGTCGGCCATGCCGACAGGTTGAGCTATGGGAGCGGCACCGCAAGTGGATGCGAGAATGCACTGCACAGAAATGGGCAGGCGTTTAAAGATCTGTGCAAACAAAGCATCATCAAGTTTTGTACTTCCAAGGATGTTTTGTAGGAGTCGTAGGTAATTGGACGAGCTGCTGTCACCAATAGGCTCATTACTAAGTAACGTTTCTGGCGTTTATGGTCGGTTTTGTACGGTTGATTGCCGTATTCCGAAATTGTTTATACGAACAGTCTGTATAAGGTGAGTCCAGAATATCCCTTAAATCAGCCGCAATTTCTGTTAGTAACACTGCTAGGATGTCATAGTACATTGTGAATTATTGATTGATGCCCCGAAAAGCAAACTAGGATCCCGATACGAAGGTATGCAATTAGCTGGTCGGACCAATGCTGAGTGGACGAAAATATCGTGCCGGAGTCCCAACACTTACACGCCTAACTTAGTTTGACCAGCGACTCGTGTTCGGGGCATACTGGGGCGAGAAAGCTGTGGCGAAAACCTTATGCATTCCAAGTTTGGCGAACACCTCTCATCTCCCAGTGATATACAGTCGCTGACACGTACTCTACGGTATTTCCGCTTCTAATACCTATTCCCATTAGGACCGTTTTGCTTGGCGCCATTCTGTTTAGGTTATAGGCCTTATCATTTCGCGCTGGTAATTGGTGAGTCCGACGTGACACGAACTTCATCTGTCATTTTTTGCTGTCAGATTTTATGTAATAATTAGCAGTTTGTGAGACACAGTGTCGACCACTCTAGTCAAACCGTGTTTTAACTCCTCGACACTTACACCAGACTTAAACTCAGTCAGTTTACACCTGTTACCAGTTGGACGTCGTGATCCACGCGTATGGTTTGCACAAGTTCAGGCCTAGTTTGCCTTTCGGGACATCAATCAATAATTCACAATGTACTATGACATCCTAGCAGT
>LOND01000989.1:0-23943 GCA_014220965.1 Paragonimus kellicotti
GTGTGGCAGTCAAGCACCAGTGTGAACCACTGATGTATTGCTGTCTATGATGATGGTGATGGTTTACCACAACTGCGGCAAAGTAATCGTTTTATGTATATTTTTATCGTATACATCATAGAACAACTTCGGGTTTGCACGCTTACTATAAAGCAGAGGTAACTATTCTTTTTTTATACTTCGGGCTGATGACACGCTATTGATTTTTCTAATAAGTAAACTGTACGAACACAGTATCTGAGACACCTATCTTAGAAATTTCTACTGCAAACAGTGAGTCATAGTCTCCAGAAACAGTCCAACTCACTACTTTGCCGCCCCGGGAAAGCGAATTTTCTAGAAATTTCAGTCTCAATGGCATTAATGAATATTATTCGAAGTTTCACGATACTTGTGGGCTTATAATCTCAGTCTATGAACTTAAAGGCTTGAGTTTGTTTATTTCTTATAGATAGTTGAGGAAGTTGGTTTTTGCGAGTTAAACATCACTCATAGCTGACTGCAGCTATCGCATTCCCATAATCAATTTTGCCAACCACTTTTCAAAAGGGGCTCTAGAATCGACCTTTGCTTGTGTTAGGGCTCCTCAGTAGTGCACATTCTTGAATGTCTTCAAGCTTCCTCGGGAAACGTTCGACGCAGGTTAGTTGAGCAAATCAAATGGCGGAAAGGTTTGAACAAGTTGATGAGAACATCCGAATATCTTTCCTCTTACCAGGCCATCCTCCTTTTTCATTTACATATTCAGTCCTGCTGCTCGATCACCATCCCGATAAGGAGAAGACGTAAGCACCGACATTTATTGGGGACAAATAAAAACCAGACCACAAAGGCTCTGAAGATATAGACACAATTACCATACAAAGCAATCCGAGCAAACAACAAATCAAACGCGACGACCACGTATGGTGGTCGTGGTGTTGAACGAATAAATTCATGGGGGCGGCAACAAGCAAACAAAAAACTACGGTTCACACAGAGTTAAAATATACTAACATCTGGTTACACAGCTGCCGTCTAACAAGCCTCTTGGGATAATAGAAAACCGTTTCCTCGGCGCTGAATCTGCTTCGGGGAATTGTGGACCTACATATCACAGTTTTACTTCAAAAGGCTACTAGTTGGTTTACACAATCTCGCCAATGATGATGGTCCCGACCGTGGATAGCACGGAGTTGCGAAATTTGCTTTGCCCGTTTCATTAAGAAATGGACCTTTCGAAACTTCTCCCATCTCGATTAATGAGAGTGCATTGAGTGTTCTTTTGTATATCAGAGTACGTTGATGTCTGAAATAGGCGCGAACCGAACCACGAACTTAGGAGTTGATCCCGGCACATACACTGCGTTCTGTTATAATTTTGCCAGTGCCTCGACTTTTGGGGTATGAGACTCTGTTGAACTGTTTGAGGACTGCACACCGACATACCAACTACACAGTAGATATTAGAATACTCAGTGAAATTTTGAATAGATTAATTTCTTCTGCACGGTCAAACAAAACGGCACATGTTATCAGCGAATAATGTTGTAAAGATGCTCAAAAATTAGGATATCTCATTTGGGCCGTCTCTGGGTCACTCAAGCCTGCTAGGGCGAGCATTATTTAAGTTGCTTTGACACGCAAAAGAGCGAAAAGGTCAAGGATGTGGAACACTCGAGGCAGGACGCACTGCACAGGTGATCTGCGAAGCATAACTCAGGTGAATGATCTGTGAGGGTAGTACCTGTGTATAGAAAAGTCTGGCGCGTACCCTAGTGAATTATGACCTGCAAACCAGGTTGAATGTTGGCTCCCGATTGTGTGACGGATACCAAGGAATATAGTGAGCAGTTTTCCACGGAAAAGCCGGAATTGCAATTTGGCAGGTCTTTTTGGAAATGGAGGATATTATTTCTAGCTTTAATAGAACACGAAAATTTCCCAAATAAAAGAATGTTTCTTCCCGACGAAACTGGAAGGAAACTCTTCCGGAACTGAAAAAGTTAAACTCTCTGTCATTTCGTGAGCTAGCATCAGGATTAACAGCAACCCGAACAGTAGTACCCAGGGGCACGACTCAACCTAAGATGATGAATGAATACCCGTAGTTTACAGTAGGGCCCACAGGGCTACTATCTTTATGCGTAGGGTATCCATCTTTGTGTAGTTTGAAGGGAAACGACTTTTGATTATGCTCAATCGGTCTCGCATTGTTCTGTACATAAAAGTACGTGGTGCACACTCGACAGCATAGATCAATTTTAGATAGCAGTGGCACCAAGTTCTCTGAAGTAACTCGCGTTGGACGTACGCTACTGTTTGACAAGCTGTGACTGCTATCTGAAGCTGGCATACATATGTATCTTATGATCTGAAAATCAGTTATCTATGACAACTGGGACAGTTGTAGAAGACTTATACTGACGTCACTGAATATGTTTAGTGTTTCCTTTAAGTTCGCGTATGTTGTTCACCTCGTCGTGAGGTTTCCAATTTTCAATATTAATATACAGAGGCATGCCACTGTTATGAAATGGGAAAACTTCAAAGGTTTTTACAACTCTATCCCACTTACCGAATCAGCCAACTGTTCCTTCGCCTAGCCATAGAAAGTTTAGAACGTTAGCCATTCCAGATTTATGTGGCGATGAGCGACACCAATATAAACCATCAACAAAATAAACTGGCCTGCCAGTTAACTGTGTGGCCTAGAGGGCGTGTCTGTAGGTGAGTTTGGATTGTGTTACCGTACTCATAAATCCTAAAACTCCAGTATTTGTGTTGATGTCAACGTGCGATGGAGAACGATTTTTTCACAAACCTAGGATGTTTGAGAAGTGATCAACGGGTGATTATTGCAAGTAAACGACGAAGGTAATTTCAGTAGGCACAGTATGCGGTACTGGATGCGTGGATGAATGGAACAGGATTCGGGATGTTAGCAAGCAGTGCGGCAGTAGTAAATCTCAGGTCAGTATGCTAAGTTTGTTCTTGAACTCTTTTAAAAGTGCGTTCATTGAAAGACTAGTCCTCTCTATGGTCCAATTGGGGGGGATTTCAAATCATTTGGCAACTAACACATTTCGATTCAGATACGGAATACCAAATTAAATCCGCGTACCTGGTGTAACCGTTCCTGCATACCCTGTCAGAGTATTCAGTGCGTGTAAACTACTAACGTCCTAATCACTTTATCGGGCGATGTTATCAGAACGGTTTAGATCCAGGTTGTGAAGCAGTGAGCCATGACCAATGTTTGGCGGTTCTGTGTGAAGGTCTCTGAAGGCGGTCCATTGTGGTAACGACGACCACGTGTATTAAGAATCACTTATCATATGTTTTAGGGGTGTACACAGCTATACATGCAGTGGAGCAGTTTGTCCAGAAGTTAACGAAACGTATTTCTTGTTGGAGCCACCAAAATCTTTGACTGGATTTCACGTTCATCTTCTTTTGACATGATTCATAATTCGAAGTGCAAGCGCTGCAAATCTAAGTGCATCGTGGGTTGAAGACAAGTTCTTGTTGTTGTTGCTAAAGCTAAAATGACAGCATTATATTCCAACCAACACTGACTAATGTAACAAAACTAACCGCGGTCAGCCAGACTTCCGCGCAGTCCACAAAGAATCTACTAGTTTTTATCATTTGTTGCGAACAACTGAAACAACGATTAGACCACCTTATGTACATCACAGGTTTTGCAAACATCCATTCCACTATTTGTGTGTATCTAGTTCTATTCCAGTCAGTCTCTACTCACCGTACACTTCGGTGTACATTTTCATGTGTTCATAATTAATGTTCAATCGTGTACGGAACGTTGACGGCCTTCGTGCCTCAGGTAGACTCATCAGCCACCAACTCCTATATTCCCATGCACAATACAGTGTTAGCTCTTGAAGGTGGAAAACCATCCCCTTTCATTCCCACGTTTCGCTTGTATGCATGTTATTGCATGCCCATCTCTTCCTTCCTATCCCGAGATGTACGAATGAACCTTAGGGTAAGTTTGCAAATAATTTTTTTCTTGTACTTCAAATTTAAGGACTGTTTCGTTGCCTGAGCCCGAGTTATTGTAATTTTCCTGCCCTTTACGCTCACGAAACTGTTCGGGTTCTTTCCAACATATGCTAATCTGTACTCACAGTTAACGGCGCTCCAAGGAAAAAATAACGAAAATATTAGACAAATGTTATCAATGTCAACAACTCTTTCTTTACGATGCAGCAACTTACATCGTTATATCGGACTGACGCTTACATGTGCTTTGTCGTATTTTAAACCGTCTAGATCGATTAGAGACAGCGCTACTCTAATCCCAGTCTCCATTACATTAGAAAATGTTGGGATTAGTGCTCATGATAGTTTACACGCGATTCAGTTTTTGACCGCCATATTTTCATTTAAACTTCGAGCCATGTGGAAGAAGGGCGTTTGGTTTATATAATCATAGCCATTATTGATGACAGCGCCAATTTTCCCCGCGCTTCCTAACAGTTTTTAATTAGATCGCAATACTGCAATTGCTTCTTACCCTTCTTTTTTTTACAGTGATTGATTACGTTCTCATCAATGAATTATTTATATTTTGAGAAAATTGAAATTTAAGATGTTTGGACAAGAGATTGTGGCGAACATTTCAGGAAAGCCAAGACAGATGATGATACAGTTTGAAACCACCTGTTTTCGAAGAAATGTTGGCTCACATTCTCTGAAGTTATTTTGTTTTTGGTTACGTGAACAATTTGGTTACCAGCTTACTCATACTAATGGGCTTGGAATAGTACGACAACTGAGAGTAACTTGTGTAACGTGTGTGCTATGTTTTGCGCCACGATTTTGGCGGCTATTAAAAGTGGTTAATCCATGACGCATTGTAGAATAAGTTCACGATGTTGTTTCGCCTATTCGTTCAGACATAGTTCACATGCACCAAGTTATGGCAGTTGCTTAAGCAGAAAAGATAGTGGACGACTGTGACACATTAATTAAACACATATAACAGTTGCAGTCGGAATGCAGTTGTGCTCTTTTGTGCCTATCCTTTGTCGCATTCGCCATATCCAAATGAAAATGTTTAAAAATGTGTCTTCAGTCAATGGTGTGGTTGTGTAGATTCAGTTAGTGCGTGCAAAGTATGTGAACACCCACATATCTCCGCCCTCACAATTGATTAACCAACCAAAGAGAAGAAAACTTGACGCTGAGGAAGATCAGTCACAGAACCGCATGGTATAACCCCAAAATGATTGTTAGTTGTTTATGTGGACTGATTGGTTTACGGTACCTTGCTCATCCAATCCATTGTGTCGATGGAATAGGCACGGTCTCTGTTACTGCATGTCATTCACGGTATTTCACATGCAAATATTGATTCGTCCACTGCGGTATTTTGAAAGTGGCTGAACTTGCAGTTATATTCAACAAAAAACAAACACTTTTGATGAACTCCAACCAAGAAAGTTGCACCGCATCCGACGATGAATCATCGGGTTGTTAATTCGGATGATTATAAAAAGCGAGCACATATTGTGATTATGTGGTCATGGGCTGTGAAAGAGTGGCCGTGGTGACTTGGTTCTTGATTCTGGTGGTGAATCTGACGATAGGTAAGTAAAACGTTGCGATTGAACTTTAGGGGTCCTTGTGTGGGAACACCGTTTCGTTTGCTAAGACGTATTAATGTCGTTTAAAATGGAGAGTAATACTTCAGGCTAACATTTTAGTGAATAAACATACGATACACAAAACTAGTTGTCTTTAATTTATTCCGGTATTTGTTGGTCAATCTGTCTAAATGCGTTTTTCCATCGTTTCCCTCTATTTGAAAGAAGCAAGACGCAGTTGTAAGTCACTTTGAAAGATTAATTTTTGGATGTCATAAGAGGAATGTACAGTTTACTGAGTATATTCCTGTGAAATCGGTTAACGTGAGGTATTTATTTTTTCTTACTGTCATTGTCAAACAAAGCACTAGCCAACCGTTTTTACTCTAGAAAAAACCGAGGTAGAATTTTTCCCTCCAATGCAATATGCATTTCTTCTAGTTTCGAGGGATATAGCTAGCGCAACACGCCGATGAATGCCAGACCGAATAGCAGTAATGAAAAACGAGAATCACTGAGATGATTGCAAATTTCACGCTCACTTAGAGCTGTTACGCAAATCCTTCCGGAAAGAAGCACTAAATCCGAGGCTTGCTCTCGCTAAAGTTCTTTGGTAAAGATGGGTCGACACAACGCTATGAAGGTTTAATTAATTCTGTGAATTCGGTTCGACTGAATCTATTAGATGGCTACTAAATCTACCGTAAAAGAGGCCAATTGGCTTGATCAGTAACCATAAAGGAATGCTATTGAGAGTTAAATGTGGTAATTAATCTATGTCCAGTATGAGATCAGTTGCGCTGCGGTCACCGTAGTTGCCTCATGATAAAATGCGGCGAAGTCCAAATTGCAGTGGTGACATGGACATGCACTACTGAGGAACTTCGATAAGAGCTGAAGGGACTGGCTGGATATTACCTGAACTCAAAACCCAGAACAAATGCAAGCAGCGTCTTGTTGATGTCAACTAAACCGCTCACTGCTCGTCAGTTATAAGTTGCTGGACAGCTATCCCAAACATACTGATAACACTATTGTGCACAGCCTCATTCTGCAGATCAGTATCGTCACTGCTTAGTTTTCAAGGAATTGGTTGATGGAATGTGAGAACTACTTGCATTTACTCATAGTTTTCACGTTTCGAAAAAAGCTTGTTTGGTCTGTTTGAAGAACTAAAATAGTTTCGGGCTTCGCTCTTGTTGAAGCTCATCAGTAGTCCAAAATCATGTTCTCTACGAGATTTTAACTGGCAAATTTCAGCCTATTAGCTGAGATTGTCAATTGCTTCACCAGTCACTTCACACTTGGTCTGAGAGATTTACTTTATTAAAGCGCCAAAATACAGTCAATTGTGAGTGATGCTCAAAATGCATGGCCATAAAGTATCAACCGAAGTTAACGGTACAACCAGCGTGTTTTCACCTGAAAAATATCGGGAGATTTGCGTGAAATCGTGGTCGGAGTTCTAATTCCGGTTGTGGGAAGGTACACACTACCGAAGAGCTCTAACAAGAGTGAAACTCGAACTTAGTGCTTCTTTTTAAAAGATTCTGACTGGAAAATCTGTCTGAATGCGAAGGCTGCAATCCACTATGAGCGATTTTCAACTTGAAAGTAACTAAATCTCTGACTACTCATCAGTATTGATAAGCTATTGAAAAAATAAGAAAACGGAAATGTTGGGATCACGTTGCAGCGCTGAAAGATTTCCTTAGGAAGTAAATAGTGACTTGTTCTATTCTCTATACTAATGTTAGGTTATTTTAAACGAGTCAAAACTCCACAGAACGGAAGTCATAGGTTAGGGGATTAAACAGACGGACAAGAACTGAAAATCAAAATTGTTTGGTATGTTTTTGATAAAGAAGTCAACTATGGTTGTATTCAGTTGTATTCACTATTTTTGTCATCAGTTAATCCGAAACTCAGTCTTAGGGAAATTTACCTTAGAATTTCCGTATACATTTTGACCAACTATTATTGTGAGGTTTTCATTTTGGAGTATATCACGACTGTAGGCTGGCTAGTCCAATGTACTTGATCGGTTAATCAAAAGCAACAGTGTTGTGTTGTACATACGTTTACGGATAGTCGTGCTGGAAATTGGTTCTTTTCTGCACATGTGGCAAACTAAGTAACACTACAACATTTCGATTTTATTGTAAAATTGGAAGTATGTTTGCCGCTTAATATAGCCAGCTTTGAATTCTCTTCAAACTTTTGGCAAGTGAGTTCATGGAGGTGCAAGTTTTTTGATGCTTTTAACCAGTGGCACATCATGAATCCCTTGACATCGACACACAGTTGAAAGTGCTTCGTTAATATTTTAAAATATCCCTCACATTAAGTTGGGTTACCAACCTAAATTGTCATGAACCTAGACCGTCGATTCTACTCTTTTAGTTCAACTCGAAATTTATCCTAAACGCTCGAAATCTTCATATGTATCCAAGTCCATAGGCACGTTCCAATTTCAAAGTTCCCGATCCAATCTTATTAATAAATCGAACCCTTGAAAGCAACCTTTTTTGGAATGCTTCCACGCTTTGGAAATCCACCCCTGATAAATTGTCTGAAGGCGATATTCCGCAAAGTTTGCCATCCATACTAGATTACAAGAAAAATTCGGAGTCAATATTTCGAAGATTGAATGTTTCATATCCATATCGAAGCAAACTTTGGAAATTCAGAGCTCACAAAAACACTCGGCCGTTTCAAGCCCCTTTTCATCTTATACTCCACGCCCGGAAGTAATCATATAAGAGACAGTGTTTCTACAGTTCATTGCTTTGAGAATCACTCGGTTAACAGAAAATGCTGCAAGAATGGCAGCAGATTGTGAAGCAGCAAACAGAAGCGAACAAGCAATTGCTTAAGACGATTTGATCGCTAGTAGAAATTTACATCGATGCGCTGGGGCATTCTTGTCATGAAAGACCCGCTCCTTCTAGCTAGTTAATATTGGTTGTATATTTTTATGCAGTGAGCCCTTACTATCCGAACCATTAATAATGCGACCACAAAGAACCAATTTACTTCAGTTGGCCAGATAATAATCCACACGTGAACAAAACCACTGTCACCTTGGACTGTGGAATTACACATGCCTCCTGTGAACAGGCAGCGTGGTTTTCACCAGGTATGCCCTACAAGCTGTCCAGCTGTGGTCTCTACTAGGGTCATATTTTCTGAACCATTTAATTACAGGTGATCTGCATACATTCGAGGATTTCGTGATACAAACACCTGAATTACCCGACACTCAGTGTTCTATAGCTTGTTCGGTTTTATGGTATTTTTATGTCATCCCCTTGAAACTGCGTCATAAGTGACAGAACGCGTAATTAGATTAGTCCTAATCACCTAATCAGTGCTAAGCAATAAGTCAATACCGTAGTGTTATCATCCTTTCATTCGTGCTTTTTCTTATGTTCATTCTTATTTTCATCCGTATTGTAGTCTCCCTGCATTTTAACCCTATCTCTATCATTACGATCATCGTCATCCTCAATATCGTCATCATCCACGTTTGTTTTACACTGTAATAACGGCCATGACAAAATATTTCATTCGCTATGGACGGCTGGGGTCCTGGTTTAATAAACTGTATCTTGGCCGTTCACCACTGGGCATCACTGTGCAAGTGAATGGTGTTAACACCGCGTTCTCTTAGTATGCTGCTCCATTGACAGGGACCGTGTGTTTTCGCCCGTGATTCGACTAACTGATTCCCCGACTGTCCCACTTTCCGTAATTCAAACACGTGCTCAAATGAATTGTTTTAGCTGTGACATTCATGAGACTAGACCTAGCTTCATTAATTTGATTCACAACGACCAACAAAGAATGAAGAAATTTAGACCTGATTTTGCGGATAAATAGCCTGGCTTATTTGATACGTACTATATCCATAGGTATTTGAGTCCTTTAATTACGGCTGCAATTAGAAAACTCATTGGAATATGTATTGTAGAAATGGACATCAAAGACCTTTGAGAGTCTGAATATATTTTGAATTTTCTGAAAAGCCGATTTGCTATCTAGAAAATTTCGGGAATCCTAATTACGTGTGTTCGGCTAGAACCAGGATGCTATACAATTTCACGACTATAAACAAGTCTCTGTCGCTGAGAATTGATTACATCAGCAACGTAACGTCAGCATCTTTCACACGAGCATGCGGAGCCTTAATATGACCATATACTTCGGTTTGGAAAACATCATGTGACTAATACACTCATGAGAGTGGGCAGTGTCAGTGATTTTGATTACAGGAATCACTAGCGTATACGAAAATTGATCAGCAATTCATGCCTTTTCGAAGCAGACATTATTTGGATAATTACCACACCACTGACCTGAAGGTATCAACTCATCAGGGTTTTCAGCGTTATACATATATACTAGTTCAAAATCAGTGTTGTTTTTATGACAGTTTCATTCAACGTGTCTGATTATTTTTGAATAATATAAAAGCATACAGATTCAAGCCATCCAGATATACGCCGTACAAATACAAGCCCAAGATGCACATTCCCTATGCTGGACCCATGTACATTTATAGAAGACCTCGTTTGACTCACTTCTATCGTCACTATCATCAAAGTAAGTATCTTCCTCGAAATGAGCAAAAATGCAGTTAATGTTTATCCACATTTCTTTTGGTCTTATAATTTACTCATCCCACGAGTAAAACCAGGATGAAACTCAAGGGCACAACCATTGGCTTTTCGAAATTTGTGGATTGCGCAGCATGAAATGGAGATATGTAAACTCAAAATCGATTGCAGCGGAGGAAATATTGATTGGTTGTTTTTTGGGAGATGAGTAACCTCTAAAAACATTATTACTAGATATGGTGTAACCTGTTTTATTAGAAGCCTTTTAGGTGAGACCCAATTATGGAAAATCTTGGTTTCGCTGGATTCGAACCAGCGACAGAAACAGCATGCCCAAACGCGGCAAGCGTTCTACCAGCTGAGCTACGAAGCCACGCTGGGAGCTCAGGAAATTTCACAGTTTGACAGCAAATTGACAGGGAGTACGCAATTTTCTGAAATTCGGCAGTCCGGTGATCAAGAGAGTGACAGTCCAACTAGTCAGATGCCACCAAGACTATTCATCAAGTTGAACATCACCCACAATTGATCGCAGCTGTCGCATTCCCATAGACTTTCCAGTCGGCCCCTTTCGAAAAGAAGCACTAGACTCGAGTTTCGCTCTCATTAGAGCTCGTCAGTAGTGCATATCCTTGCCACTGCCGGGACTAGAACTCCGGCCACGCTTTCATGAGGCAACCGTGTTGACCACTGGGCCATTGACGTTAGACACAAGTGGATCTTCATATGTGAAAGGTCAGCCACGTTAGCTTGTGAGTAATGTTCGGACTGCTCTCGAGAGAAGACACAGTAGCTGTCCTGTCAACTCCAATGATTGATCCCTGGACTAGGACTTCTCACCCAGTTGGAATCACTAGGTTGTTGAGCGATATTTTGGTTACTGATGAGTAGTAGGGGATTTTGGTTTTCATGTGAGTTGAACATCACCCACAATTGATCGCAGCTGTCACATTCCCATAGACTTTCCGGTCGGCCCATTTCGAAAATGCGACGGCTGCGACCAATTGCCGGTGATGTTTGATTTATATGGAAACCAAAATCCCCTACTACTCATCAGTAACTGTTCATTAAATCTAATACGATAATTAAGAATTGGTAACCGTAACTGCCTCAAAACATTAAGTGTTTTGAAATAAGTCAAATCGTCACCTATTGTTTCAAGGTGAGTAAAATTATACGTTAATCTTATTTTACTTAACAATATTTTGAGGAAAGCGACAAACTTCCGTTTCCCAATTGCCCCTATTATTATAAAAGTATATGGTAATGATGAAAACAGATTGACTTTCACTGTCACTGTCTCTAGTTCACTTGGTATGACAATATGCATCAGTTAGTCTAGTATCAACCCATCATTATGTCATAAAGTCGATCTTCTTTCACAGCACACACCGATCCAATGCTCGCAAGTAAGTTGTTGATTGAAGGTGAAAATGTGGTGACCAATTAACGAGACGTGCACACTATTCCAAGTCTGGCAATATTGTTCGCTGATCCCTCTTAGCTGGAGCATGATAGATACGTTTGTTCGTTTCCAATTGCAGCGATTCTGTTAACTGGGGTTGTGCAACCGAATTCGACATCAGTGATTTATGATCGATCACATTCCAATTTCACCAACGCCGTATATCAAGATCTGAATAGCAGCTTATGCTTCAATGTGAGTATTTGTCAGTTTATTATGAATTTGACCGGGCTGGTCAGGATCTCAATTTGCCATATGAATTAGGCTCGGACACTCTTACCAGTCGTGAGCTCGTTACCACCAAGAAAATAAAATGTTTTGTAAATTAAACGTGTTAATCAATCTGGATTGTGACTGAGCGGCAGGCGAAGATGTTGATCAACTGGTTTTGCTCGAATAGTAACTGTCAAACACCATCGGCTTTGGTTGACTTCGAGGACATCAGTAGTCTTAATGATTGATCTTATTGTGTAAACTGCTTAAACGATGTGGCTGTTAATAACGCGGCTGCTGTGCTAAAGTTTCTCTGGGGATTAATAAGAAAACTCACTCTTTCGTGAGCGACTGATATTTATCCGAACTGTACGTTAACCCACGTTTTTGCTATTAAATTTTCAATTGTGATGAAATGAAAACTAGTAACAGAGCGTTCCAAAGTGTTTTTACGTTCAACATTATGAAGTGTTCTGTTCGATTTAAAAATGGGTTACATTAGACTCAAATTGGTCCATAATAAGCATCATTAATCCTTGACAAGTTTGGATACCAAGGACAAAATACCCTTCTAAAGACCTACTATAGTCTAAGAAGGGATGTCTGAATAAGTTTCAAGCGAAACCTGGTTGCTGACCGGCAGACCGAGAAGGGCATAAAAATGAAGATTGTCTTCGTGTTGTGGAACTGCAGTTACGTCTTTCAGGCCATCTGTTCTACAGAACATAGTGAACAGACCGTTACTAGATTCGTTTATTAACGCTATGGGGAGAACAATAACCTGACCTTAAACGAACTCTAGCTGAACGTTCGTCCCTAACTTCTCGGACGTATTCAACTGCTGTTCTAGGTTAGGTGGCATTTCGAAGAATGGGTTGAGTCTTGATGTTAATCTGTTTACTGTTGATTTCTGCACACATAAGTGGACAAAGCAACACATCCTCCAGCTAGTACGGATCGTTGCATCAAATTGTTGTTTTGTTGATAACACTACCATAACACCTGTCAATCAGTTAATCGCATATTAAGGCTGTTTAGATCAGGTATGGTTCATATTAGTGTTAGCTGATGAACGTGTGAGAATTCGATGACAATTTAGGTGGTATTTTGTTGGAGACAAAAGATGCAAGGGGGCTGTTTACGTTTGGAGTCTTCACTATCCAACTTACTACTTCGCTTCTCTTTAATTTGTTTATACAAACTTTAGAGCAGGGCTGCTGTGATTAATCGAACGGACATTTACAAGTCATGGTATGATTGCACGGTATTCAACGGAACAAACAGTGGTCATGTCGCTACCGCTATCCGATTTAAAAGGAAGCAGTTGGAAGACTACGGACTAAATTATGCGTCACCGGCGTTCCATGCGGCGGTTGTAGTGGAACTGGAAAGAAACCACAGCAAGCCCAGTACCCGATCCGGTTTCTATTACGAAGAAATTGTGGATATCGAGAGTGAGTCACGTATGAGATTTCAAACTATGACGAATTCCTTGTTCTGGTATGTGTAACTTGTGCTACGAATTTAGAGGAAAACACTTTCTATCCTGACGATTATAAAATGTTGAACACTTCATAATTAGCTATAACTATTGCCTATACCCTCTCTAGAGATATAACCAGTTACAGATTCACGCAAGTAGCCTTCAATTTATCGTTTACAATCAATCCATAGAGCTAGCTGTTGTGGTTTGCCTTAATTACATTGGAAACCACGATATGAACATTTAGAGCTTAAACGTTTCACAAAACCTCCTTAACATGCCCCAAAATGAGTTCAACCAGGTATTTCAACATAGGTCTTATTATAAGTGAATCTAATTATTATTGCCACGTCAAGTCTGTGCGGAAATAGCTCGTTGAAGGCGTGAATCAGTCACAGAATTGTGTGGCCAGTTAACAGATCGAGGGACGTACTGTCACGCAAACAACCACTAAGTTCAAATACATACTGATGTTTGCTGTTATGAGGCGTACCGGGTGGAAATTTCTTCAACTGCAACTTGATTTCGAACAATTCCATGGTCGTTCAAACTTGGTGGGTACTTTTCTTCCGATTTGCTCATTCAGAAAGGGAGTGCCATATTTTAACTTTATTTGACCTTATTAATAGGAAATTTTAATTTTTGAACTGGAATTTAGAACTCTGATGACGAACCAAACCCGTTGACCACTGATGTTGATTGCACATCTCTGTCGAAACAAGCATATGCGCCATATCAGAATGCTAAAGTGGGTATGACAACAGAGCTATTTGAATGCGGTAACGGTGTTCAAAGTGAGTTCTGAGAAAGTTTTAATGACCTTCATAGGCTTATGAGTGGACATATACGTGATGGCTGAATGGATAAAGGTAACTTATATCCAAACGACACCCTTTAACCTGTGGAGTTTGTTGGAGTTGGCAGATGGTACGTGGGTTTTTCGAGTGCACCCGGCTGCGTCATGTCTTTTGTAAGGGTATTGCTGTGCTAAAAATGTTAAGGAACGCAGTCTCCAAACCCAGGAAATTAAGCTTGTGACAATCGTGGTTCACTCTCTGAAGCAGATCGACAGCTGAAAATAGTTCAGTAAGGGCTCATGGGGCGGACTGAAAATAGGCTCTGGACAACGATTTATTTGTTCGGTAATTAGTGATGACACACCGCCTTCTTTGGTTGACGGAATTATGCAGTTTCTTGGAGTGGGTACGGATATCTTGAATATCCTGATATTGTCGGTGTACCTGAATTTTCCGAAGAAACATTGGCGGTCGTCATGCCAGTGTGGGGTTTCTTCATTTCTTTCACGTTTAGTTTGAACAGAATTGCTAAAATTGATTTTATTGTGCACATACCATGCCTCCATAAACCGCGCGTGTACATAGCTATCGAAGTATCCAACTTTGATTCGAAACTTATCTATTCGTGATTGATCGTCACTGTATGTTGTGGTCAGGTTCAAACACTCGCTGAGTGAAATGGTTGCACATGAGTCGTTTGTACCCAACTTCCTGCATGCTGCTTTTAAGGGATCCGAATAACCAGATTGTTAGGCATGTTTTCCATTGCATATTCTGCTAGGTCAATTCTCGCGCTCAACTGCATTCAGAAACGTCTTTACTGATGCAAATTAGGATTTGTATCGTGAGCGTTACTTAGGAAACAGTGTGTGAAATGTACTTAGGTTGAGTAATTCGAGTCGATTGAGTGCTAATTAGAGACTAAAATTTAAACCCCAACCCAAACGATGTTACAAACCGTGGTAACCAATCAAAAGAAAAAAACACGGGGCCAAATGCTTTCCCAACAAAAAGGATTATCTGAATCCAACTAATCAGTGCAGATGATGCCAATTTCAATTGCAACATGCGATACTCGAAACACTATACCAAGGGTAAGGTCTTTAGCCCTGATATTACCTTACAACGTCCGCTGATGGTAGTGAAAAATACGGCTCAACCACATGATTGTACCAGCTGCGTTTTCACAATAAACTATACACTGTGACCGATCGAATACACTAACCAAAAATTTAGTCAGTTGCAATTAAAAACGTAAAATAAAAAACACGCTTTCGGCCAGGAGACTCATTGCATCTAAGGCCACTGGAATGCTAATTGATTAGTTACCGCAGCTGAAGATTACGGACTCATTTATGACATTTTAAGGATTCTACAACAGGGTTTTAATTGTTAAACTGAACAGATGCACGTGGAAGGTCACGTGAATACCATGCAATCTACCCGTGTCATCCCCAGCGTTGATGTCAACCTCTCGTCTGATTGGATAGACTTAAACACAAGCCTGAATAAACCTCACGGCATACTACGAAATGAACCCGGCGAAAAGGGTAGGGAGCACATCAGACAGGCTATCATAGTCAATTCCAAAGGCGGCCTCATAAACACACGTATACAGAGGACAGGAACAAAGATTGACGACTTTTTGATGACAACCAACAACAAGTGCACAAAACAGCTTCACTGTCGAATGACTACCTTACTGACCTGTCTTTCTACCTTGATCATTTGACTAAAATCTGACTTACCAAAGGCTGCCTATACCAGCTAAAACGTAGTAAAGTAAAATGTTTTTTACAACACTCTTTCGAACAAGCTAATAAGTAAATACTATTTGAAACCCTCGATCCCATTAATTTGATTCACCAGGGTAGATGAAGGACATATAGTATGATGTGTACACAAAGCAAAATGGAAGCGTCAGACAGCATAATTATGTTTGATACAGCCTACTCGAGGGATCACCTTCGCACGAGTGTTCTGGCCGCTTGATCTGTCTGCTTCTAGCATTATTGAACAGCTCATATGCAGTTGCGGTAACACCATTATCGACAGAAGAGATCGGCGCTCATCGCAGCAGACTGTTGAGTGTATCCTAAAATGGCTGGTTCAAACCATGATTACGTGAAACCCAGCTGTGAGGACGATATCTAGGTCTCGATTTTTGTCGATAGCTAAATCCGCCTCGGCAGGAGTTCATTAGGTTGGCTCTAATAACTCTTCCAGATTATTAATATGTGGTCGGAATAACAAGCTAATGGTGATTAGTAAAACAGTGCTCGTCAAAACTAGCCAGCCTGTTTTGCGTGCACGAGAACTGTTGATACAAACGACTGACCACCACGACGCTGATTGCGTCACGTTTTTGGCTGACTTGGGTTAAACATGCTTTTCAGCGCTTTTGTTACGTCTCAGTCGTAGATGAGCTGGCTTACTTGTTCAAGTGATTAAGCCAACAGAGATCTTTTGCATTTCACAACGTATGCACATCATATTTATTTATATATTAACGAATGAATAATCTTCAGTGACTTTCTAACGCTTGCTACACTTTGACTAGAGAAACCAGAGGTGACCTCAATGAAATTGGACAGTTTCACGCGGCCACATGTCGTGATCCAGCAAATATATGCAACTACCTCTACTTCGTATAAGTTGTGAGGTAAATGTCTAGTAAACAAAGAAGTCGGTCGATTCGTTGGTCAGTATTCTGCTAAAGGCTTCTATAACATTTTCATGACCTTAGTTCACCAAGTGTAGAAAACGTCAATGCCAGTAAGCTCCAGTTAGACGTATAGTGACCCTGATCTCGTGAATGTCATCCTTACCTGCTGTTTCCCTACAAGACGTAACAAAACCATAGGTTGCTGGTTCAACAAGCGACATTAATAAGAAGGCGAGCATTTTATCTCTCATGTGGTGACCGTGCCGATATCACATCAGCCGTGCATTTGACCGATGTTTTACGGAAGCGCATGCCACGCACACAAGTGAAGGAGAGGAGGAAGTTTCAGTGACATAAAAGTTGCTGAATTCTGATAATGCTGACGTCAAACAAAGCAGCTTTCGAGTTAAGGGGGGGTATCTCAGAGGACACACAAGTAAAAACTGTAGATTCCGGACAGACTGGAACCAACGAGATGAGCAGAATACCCGTACGTGACAAGTATTCTACGAGCTGAGCTACGAAGTTACATCAAGAGCTTAGAAACTTCACATCTGTATTCAGTTTTCATTTGCTCATTGTAATTTGTTCAAACCAGTCGCGTGTTACGTTTTAAGTTCATTTGACAAAGATACTGGGAACGAAGAAGCTCAAACAGATTTCGCTACAGGAAGAATGTTTCGGCATAAATGAACAAACCGGAACAAGCAAGACGATCACCACGTAATACAGCGACCATTGGACGTTGCGTATTTATTACATCAGACCATAAGTCTAACCGGTTTTATATCACATTAATTTTGAGTCGACCTTCTTATGTCCCGGAAGTGTGAATTTTGTTTTTGTTTGCAGAAAGAAATATGAGTTTCATTTTAAAGTCCGAGATTTTCTTATCTGAATTTTTCAGACAAAAGTAAAATGACAATGGTCCGTACTTCACAACTGATTTTTACCCTGCTATGCTTGGCTGTGTCTCGGATATGTCTGCAATAGACGGAACCGTCAATTTTTGTTACCATGAATATTTCTTGAAGCTGTGGTCTTGCATAACGGGATTGGACTCGCTTACCTATTAAAAAATACAATGCTAAATTCATTTGTTGTTTTGTTGTTCCACAATGTTTTGAAAAGTAAGAGGTACGAATTTAAATTCAATGAGGTAATAAAGTGGGTGAATAACAACCAATTTAAACAACAGTAAACTTTGTGCGTAAAGTAGTTTAATAAGAATTTGGGTTGAGTGGAAATCACTTCTCTCATATATGCTCTACTTTGTGATTACAGTCACTCGGTTGAACTAACCGATGGTTCATTTGACGCTAGAAACTGTTGGTGTTATAATGCCCAATCTGCACAACCAAAACAGAGGACCGACTATACTATTGCTTACTTAGCTATTTTTGTTGTTCCTCTGTCGTATTTTACCACCGGTCGCAGAATTCTGAATCAGAAAAAATAAACGATAAAGTTCACAGTTCATTTACTACCATTACCGTCGAAAAAGTTTAGCGCACAGTGGGAGGTGATTGCGTCAGATCGCGATAGTTTTTCTACCGTAACATACATTTGTCTCAGGAAGTAAACGTTACTCGGGAAATTCCCCGATTAGTTAGTTGTGTGCAGCGTTATCAGGTGACGCTAAACGAGTAGTGGTTTTGACCCTAAATGGTTGTTTGTCGTTATAGTGTTTAGTAGAATGCGGTGTCCGTAATCCAATTTAGTTATTATCGCGCCTCTTTGGTTCGTAACTGTCACCCATTTTTTGTCGAAACAACATTTTTCGTATCCAAGTTTGTATTCATAAATTGCGTTCGATTTAACGATCTGAGCTATCGCTTATTTGGAGTGAACTGTGCGGACCTGGACTCCTGGTACGGAAAATACGGAGAATGACAAACTAATCGCTCTTAAATCAGTTGACACCCATTGCTACTCTTGTAAGACAGTTGTAGAACTACGACTTTGTATTAGTATCCGTTGGTGATGAGTTGACCTTCATGCTGTATAGTTGAGTCTGTTTAATGTTCCCTCCGGTAACCGTGGTCAATAAAAAAAGCCTTAAAGGATACGGTTCGTTTACAATGTCGCTTGCATAAATACGCCTTTTCCAGTGTGGTGTACGCACCACTCCACTTTTGTACGTTCATGGAACAGAATCGCAAATTCACATATCCCTTCGGCTTATGGCGCGCTGAAGCGAACTGTCTGCTGATAATAACGTTAGACTCTACAGGCGGCAGCTGACGATTATCCAGCATACTATAGTGATGACTAGCGGCTGATCTATACCACCCATGAGTATGGAGATAAATGTACTTAATGAATCATCGAAGTAATCACCGAAATATATATAATAAGCCCCGAAAAGTAGCAGCCAAGCAAGCAGTGGTGTTTACCACTTGTAACTGGCATCAGTTTTACACCGGAATTATTGGTAGGTGCTAATAAGTTTTTCCGATTAGTCTGTCGTTTAACCATGACACTTTTTGACTCACTGCATAAACAGTCTTTGAAATCAACTGTCTTTGATCATAACAATTACCACTCTGACCAGTTAAAAGGTTAAATACCCTAACCTGAGCCGTCTCTTATACACAAGGACTTTTGACCTCCTTGGCAATGTTCGAGGATGTGATCGGAGTGATCAAAGTTAGAATCGACTGATCAAAGGCGGCGGCCCCATCAACGCTTTTCAGAAGCAGAGAACAGAGACTTTATGAAGCCAGAATGGGTCGCTACGACGAAGATGCTGACTACCGCATTCAGATTCAGGTGCCTCTGACTTGGACTAGGAAATGTTAATCTGACCTAAGACGTTGGGCCGCCAGTGACGCAGTCAAGGGTCTTTCCGGAGTTAGACAGTGCACGCTGATAGACTGATTCTTGCAGTAGATGCTACCAGAAGTCGAAGAATGACGGAAGCCAACTTTCATTACCTGATCGTACGAGAATTAATTGATACGACTGATGTCTGACCACCATCCTAACCGGAGCAAACAAATTACGTGAAATGAGGGATGTTTGAGTAGATGTGGAAAAGTTGGTTCAAGATGAGAAAGACCGAGGAGAATCGTAGCGATGTGTGCTACAGATGTTGAACATCTGGCCACTAACGAAGTGTGTGCTCCCCGTGTATAAAAAGCTGTATTTAGGTTAACGTTCCACTGAATGTTTTTCGGCTGGTGCGTCAAATCCGGCAGTAGATATGATCAGCGGAACGGCAGTTCGGGCTGAGGCAAGCGCCAGGAACTGGAAGTACCTGTCTCTTATACACATAGGTGTCGCCATTCCGTTGAGTGAATCAATGTTAGAAAAGACAGTTAATACACATCCAAATTTTTCGTAGAAAGTGGGTACTTTCAAGTTCAGCGTTGAAGACCTACCAAGGTGCAGCATCCGAATCGGTTGTCATCTCAGGTAGTCGTTCGTCTTTTCGCCCGAATTTTCCCATATTTCATTAAAAGCAGACTGTTTTGACATTGCTGAATATCCGGTGTTGAAGGCACAAAAAGCTTGCAACGAACCATGGAATGATTCCGCCGAGGTGAATTGGGAACGAATGCTTGGGGAGTTGAATGAAAACATTTGAAGCAACCTGTGCAAACTGGTTAATGAATGAGGTGATTCACAGGCTCCGGGAATTGTAAACCGAGAACAAAGTACATTACTGTTGTTGTGAGGATATCAATTATCAAGTACCCATTGAATCAAAACCAGCTCGGCTGTTAGAGTTCGGAAAAACCACGGGACACCTGGAACACGACAGTGAACAGCAAGTGAACTACACGCGGGAACTACACGTCGAAAAAAATGCTAGCCCGCTCAGTCTTTCTAGTAAGCGGGACCAACAGGTAGCTCGCTCGTTTGTTGATTTTGGGAGACTCAGGGAATAACGATGGTCTCAAATGGTTAACGTCTCGTGTTCACAGTTTCAAATTTTCGTCGCGGGATTGACTAAGTTCAGGGTTGCTTCGAGCTGTTGATATCTCGGCCCACAGCCCACATTGTTGACATGCCAGTGTTCAGTTGATGACGTGATCTGTCAATCTTGGACAGTAAGCTTTTTTTTCGGTGGTTCATAATTTCGATGATATCTGGAAAGAACTAGTCGGAGATATTCCCATAGAAGTATCCATCTCAACTCCGACCAGCTTAACAGAATTGACAGAAACATTTCTCTGGGGATCTCCTCATCAGTCATTTAGTGAACCATTCTCTTCTTTTTTCAGAAACATTGCTTATGTTGATCATTTACCTGTTTTTCCTTAGCTTTGTTAGTGCATTGTATACTGTCAGCTCTGTTTGATTCTTTGTCCAAATTTGAATTCATTTCTACCCTATCTAGAATGAAATAGTATCTATTCCTACATTGGATTACTGTTTTTTTCGTATTTTCACTACCCTCCATCCAAGCTTAGGTCTAGCTGTTGAGGTCCCCATTTTTGCTTCCTGGTGATAAGGGTATTACTTTAGTACCAACTCACCATCCGGCTAACCAGCATTGGCTAGTTGGACTAAAAAGACGTTTACTCACGCGCCTGCTGATCTTATTCCTCTGGGTTTACATTGGATACATGGTGTGTGAGTAGGACCACATTGGTGCAATGCAATCCGCTTGTGGCGAGGGTTATGTGCAGGTGTTCTTTGACTTCGGCCATTGGGACGGGCTAATCGGAAACAGATGGGTTAACTGTGTATGTCTGTCTGTAGTTATGGTGAGTAATGTTGAATCAAAATCCGTTCATTTCGGTTATTCCGACAGTGACTGCACGTAACTTGATCTGGAGTAACACTGAGCCAAAAATTTGATACAAACTGCACACAGAAACAGCACTTGCACGGACCAACCAATCACGTAAACCGTTCCATGGCAAGAAGTCGTAATGTAGAGCGAGACACGAAAGTATCGTTCATGACATTGCTCTTCAAGCATTCCCGAGAACACATCCAAAGGTACGGAGAAAAATTGGCTTCTCATATTTACATTATCAGGTTGTCAACTGTTCACTGATTGAAATTCAGACGGAAGGGTTTCTGTACTGATAAAAATTAGATCCTTGTGAAAGTATAAGATAGTACACTTCCTTATATTCCACCAGGAAATAATATTCAATAGAAGCCAACAGTCTTATGAAAAGACATGTTAGCAGATAAAGAGTCGACATCAACAGGATACATTTTCCGTGGACTTACTGAACTGCTCCTAAAAGTTTCTGTCCATTCAAAATGACTTCAAGCCCAGTCAAGAGTAACAATTCATGCATTAATTTAAAGACACTCGGTAGACAATGCGATATTGTTAAACTGAATTGCCCATAAGTAGCATAGATCGTTCGGGTGTTGTCTGAAGAGTGTCGCTATGTTGGCGATTCTGTCACGTGCACTTAATTTTAAAAACAGGTGACGATGCGGTCTTTCTCCTCCTTAAGCAAGAACCTGCAATCAGTTGCAACCATTTCTAGGAAGTTTCACACGCATACTTCACCGAACACACAGGGATGCTAGTGCGTGGTTGGTTCCGCCACACATTTCTGGATAAGTAACACAACGTTTTACCTTCAAAATGTTTCCCAAACATTAACAAAAACACCAATCTTTTCATCGGTTGCCATACTGTTGAACTCCGAACACTCCAAAATCAATAAACGCGTTAGAAAATATTTTCTGTCATACGCGGAATGTCCCTAAACTTCCAGTATCAGAAGATTGCAATGGTAAACCTGGTGACAAGAAAAAAGCTGGATATTAATGCTGTCAACATTTGTTTGAGACACAGTTTTTCAAAAGGATCACAATTTTTCGTTATTTCTTTGCCATACGATCGTTATATATGAACCAACGAAAATGCACGCATTTGCAACTGTCATAAGCTCCGGCTTTTCAATTACCGTACTGCAGAATAGTAACGAAGCCAATCTTACCATTTAGCCCCTATTCGTTTGTAGCTGGCTGTTTGGCTTGCTTTCTCTACGTTGCAATCGTATACACATGCATGAATGCTTACATACACGTTAATGTGTGTGTGTGTGTGCATGCGTACGTTGTGTATGGTGCCGCTGTGCTGTGCTTTGGAACGGTTTGATGTTGTTTTTGTTTCTTTTTTGCCTGATCTGATTCGGTGTGTGTGTGTGTGTGGTCGGTTTGTCTTTGCAGTACTATCTTTGTGTGAATGTGCCGAATTTCTTGGGTTGTGACTGTCGAGCCTGTTTCCGGTGATGATTGCGTATTTGTGCGTGTGCGTCACCTGCTGCCTTGCGGTACAGGCTTTTGAGCCAAAGGCTTTGGTTGAGGGCCCTAATCGCTCTCCTGCCTAGGTCTGGGCGACCTGGCAGTATTCTAAGCCCACAAAAACTGACTTTACAAACCAAACGAAATACCATACTGCATCGGCCGTCACGCAGGATAAACCGGGTCGCCCTATCTGCTGCACATGGCAGGGTGGATAGGCGAAAATATGCTACTGCCAAACACTCACCCTCATACTGTTCCCCCAACCAGAATCCTCGAGCAGATAATGCTCACTCAAGTTTCAGTAACCCGAAGACCAACCTGAAACAGGCACGGGGACGCAAGACGCTCTGTGTTGGAGCATGGAATGTGCGCACGCTGCTGGATCGATGCGGCGCGACAGGGCGGCCAGAGCGGCGCACTGCACTGATCGCGATGGAGCTGCGTCGCTATGGAATCGACATAGCAGCCTTGAGCGAGACAAGGCTTGCGGACCAAGGTAAGTTGCGGGAAGCAGGTGCTGGGTACACCTTCTACTGGATAGGTTACCCGGCAGACGGTGCTCGGGAGCATGGTGTCTGTTTCGCAGTCGCTGATCACATCAATGCTTTGATGATAGGCGAACCGCACGGCATCAGCCCTCGAATGTTGTCTATGCGCCTGCGACTCGGTCGAGGTAAGTGTGGTACATTTCTCAGTGTTTATGGTCCAACTATGTGTCACACTGATGATACAAAGGACCAGTTCTATGATCAGCTGTCCGTCACAATCCGGTCGACACCAGTGAGTGACCGACTGTTTGTTCTGGGTGACTTGAACGCTCGAGTCGGGCGCGACTCAGTAGCTTGGCCGGGAGTCCTCGGACCCTACGGCGCTTGATTG